>JAODUO010000779.1:207500-221315 GCA_025642075.2 Ridgeia piscesae
CTTTCCATGTTAAGTGTTTATCTATATATATTCCTAGGAATTTTACGGATTCATCTTTATTATACTTGCCAATCTGGTTAATAACTTCATTGTTTATTTTGACACTGCCTTTTACTTCATAGTTACTATTTTTAGGACTAAAGATACAATATTGTGTCTTCTTAACATTCAAACACAGTTTGTTTGCACACAGCCAATTGTATATATTTTTTAATTCGTGGTTTAGTGTTAGGGTTAAATTATCAATATCACAATCTGAATGATAAATTGTTGTATCATCAGCAAAAGATAATAAGTTAAGAGAGGTCGAATTTGATATATCATTAATATAGATGAGAAAAAGCACAGGTCCTAATATGGATCCTTGTGGTACTCCATGAGTTAAAGTTATCACTGGTGATTTGCACTCATTCATTTCAATGTACTGTTTACGATTAGAGAGGTAACTGGAGAACCATTTATTACTGATGCCTCTAATTCCATAATGACATAATTTATATAGCAATACATCATGATTAATAGTGTCAAATGCTTTGGATAAATCAAGAAATACAGCCATTGTAATATCTTTAGAAAGTTTGTCATTTGCATCTGCTATGTCTTTGAGTAAATGCAATATTGGGTGTATAGTGGAATGTTTAGAGCGAAATCCATATTGATGTTTATATAGAATATTATATTTCTCCAAATAATTTACTAATCTATTAAAACAATTTTTTCCATTATTTTGAAAAGTGCAGGTAGAATACTTATTGGTCTATAATTATTAAAAACATTCTTATTTCCTGATTTATATATTGGAATTACTTTAGCAACCTTGAGATTTTCTGGGACAACACCAGTAACAAAGGATTGATTTATAATATGCCTAAGTGGTATGATTATTTCTCCTATTGTCTGCTGGATAAGTTTTGTAGATAAACTGTCAAAACCTACAGTGCATTTTGTTTTTAGATTTGTTACTACATTTTTAATCTCGTATATATCAGTCGGTTGCATGAAGAAATTTACAGAAGATCTAGGGAGAGAGACAGAGAGAGACAGGGAGAAACAGAGAATAACAGAGAGACAGAGAGAGACAGACAGACATAGAGAGAGAGACAGACAGACATAGAGAGAGACACACAGAGAGACACGGAGAGACAGAGAGACACAGAGAGACCGAGAGAGACACAGAAAAAGACACAGAGAAAGACACAGAGAGAGAGACAGTGAGAGAGACTGGGAGAGACAGAGAGAGAGGGAGAGACAGAGACGGAGAGAGAGAGACAGACAGAGAGAAAGACAGACAGAGAGAGAGAGAGAGAGAGAGGGAGAGAGAGAGACAGAGAGAAACACAAGAGAGACACAGAGAGACACAGAGAGACAAAGAGAGACACACAGAGACAGAGAGAGAGAGAGAGAGAGACGGAGAGAGAGAGAGAGAGACAGATAGAGACAGATAGAGACAGATAGAGAGACAGACAGACAGACAGACAGAGAGAGACAGAGACAGAGACAGAGACAGAGACAGAGACAGAGACAGAGACAGAGACAGAGACAGAGACAGAGACAGAGACAGAGACAGAGACAGAGACAGAGACAGAGAGAGAGAGAGAGAGAGAAAGAGGGAGAGAGAGAGAGGGAGAGAGAGAGAGAGAGAGAGAGAGAGAGAGAGAGAGAGAGAGAGAGAGAGAGAGAGAGGAGAGAGACAGAGAGAAGGGAAAAACAGGGAAAAGAAAACAGGGAGAAACAGGGAGAAAAAAGGGGGGAGAACAGAAAACAGAGGGGGGGGACGAGAGCGAGAGCGAGAGCGAGAGCGAGAGGGGGAAGGGAAGGGGGAAGGGGGAGGGAAAAGGAAAAGGGAAGGGAAGGGGGGGGGAAGGGGAGGGAGGGGAGGAAAAAGGGGAAGGGAAGGGGGAAAGGGAAGGGAGAGGGGGAAGGGGAAGGAGAAGGGAAGGAAGGAAGGAGGGAGGGAGGTAGGAATAATAAGTGAGTAATAATTTAATGTTCAAGTTTCATTTAGTTTATATCTTAATGAACGTAGCATTATTGGAAAAGTAAACTATATTTTGTCCCGTAACATGCAGCACTGACATAATTATTTTGGCGTATCATGTTTATTGAAATGTTACATATATCGATAGTTGGCCGGATTTTTATCGAATCACAAATTTGGAATACCCCGAATACAACTGAGTCGTTGGCAAAGTAAACCGGTAGACCTAAGTACTGCCGTTGCACGCACGCACGCACGCACGCACGCACGCACGCACTACACGCACCACCACTCACGCACGCACGCACGCACGCACGCACGCACGCACGCACGCACACACACACACACACACACACACACACACACACACACACACACACACACACACACACACCTTAAATTACGAAATATGTAATGGTGTGACAGAACGTATCTAAACACAAAATAACGTCGAAACTTTATTCAAGGTTATTGCATGGAGTAGAAACGTGTACTACACACACACACGCACGCACACACGCACGCACGCACGCACTTCAGCACTGAACTGCCACGCCCTATAGGCTATATACATTCACTTGCCACGCCCGTCTTCCCAATGTATAAAGTATGACATTTAGTTATAACGTGTAGCTTGGTGATATATCCAAATATAATAACATGCAATATCATGTAACACAAGAAACTTAACACATACATAAAACTAGTAATGTAAATGCAAGAAATCTTACCAGGACGCTGGCGATAATTTACTACTGGGTCCCGACACTAGGTGTTGACTGGTTGCTGGCCCAGGACATACTCGTGCCTAACAGGTTGTCCACGTTGTTCAGCTGGGCGTGATTTTACACACTAGTGCCCTCTGGTGGCTATGAGTATCCACCAGGATTACATGACAACGAGATAGATGACTAGCTCTGAGGTGCAGATTAGACGACTAGCAAAACAATTAAGAAACACCCTAGTATTATTAACCCAATTCACTATTTATAGAATTAGTATATAAAGTATAAAATTACGTAATTAATAAACTAAAACTTCATTTGCGTGTTTTCTGTGAAATTAAAATTATTTATCCAATGTTCAATTTGCAATGAATCGCAATGCAATCGCACAATATAATACGCGGTTAAAATAATAAGTTCTTTTTGTCAATTCATGCGAATTAACATTGAACAAAATACTATTACAATTACTCGGAATACGACCGCACATTAACGCAGTTAAAATGGCAAATTTGTGTGAGCGTCACATGCTTTTCATAAAGGTTTTCTTCCAAATTAGCGACACTACACAAGACGTCTGTTAAAAACAGCAACAGTTCTCTTGTACACCGAATGCTGAAAAGAACGCTGGCACACTCCTATAATTGTCGACATGTTAGCAAAAATCTCTGTACACGACTTCATTTAAGTTTCATATAATTATTTAAATATTTACTGGTTATTTTTGCATTTCAGGTGTTTCACGTGTCCGTCCTGTTCGCCGGTGGAATCGCTACGCTTAGGTGCGTTGCTATTTAGATTCGGTTGTTATAATAATTTTTGAGGGTGTGTATGGCTGCAGTGGACTTGTCGATATGTTGTTAAATCATAACAATTAAATTAAGGCTAAGAATGTTTGCTCAGCTCAGTGTTCAATAGGCCTACTGCATGTTTATAGGGACATCATTGACCTGACGTCACTGAGACGCCAGATCAACGATTAGCGAATGGCAACCGAAACACCGGCCCGCGATCTCTGACGATCAGTGATGATGACGACAGGAATTTCACTAAGTGTTGCCATGTTGACGTTCTTTATAGACGTGAACAATACAGTCACGTCATCGTTTATGTACGTGAACAATGCTGTCACGTGGATTCTAACGATCGGTGATGATGACGACGGGAAAGCCATTGAGTGTTGCCATGATGACAATTACGTTCTTTGTAGACATGAACATTGACATTGATTTTCGTGTCTTTCTTTAGATTTTTGATGTTCCATACCCGTTCGCATAGTCTACCGAAGGCACTGTTTGCCTTTGCTAGCCTACTGTCCATTTCTTTGTCTATTTTGGCATCAGATGTGGGAATGCATCCTAAGTAGCTGAATTTGTGGACTGCTTTCAGTTCAGACTGTTCGATGAAGATGCTGGGTGGATGGTACTCTTCTTGTGGCGCTCAATCAATGTCTACAAAGCTGTTGTGCTGATCACTCTCCTGTATGGTGCTGAGTCATGTGGATCACCTATCGTCGCCATTTGCACCTCATGGAATGTTACCGTTACCATCAGCGCTGCCTACGTGCTATCCTAAACTTCCATTGGACTGATTTCGTCACCAACATTGCGGTCCTTGAAATCAGCATTGAGGCTATCCCAGCAAACACGTAACGTTTCCGTAACGTTAGCAGAAGGTTATAATTAGGTTACGCAGTAACATTCCCATATGTAACGTTAAGGCAACGTAAAGAAAACTTTCCACACAAAAAACCTCAGGAGAACGTTACCAGCTAACGTTATCGTAACATAGAAATAACGTTCTGCTAATCTGATTTTGTTAGCTGGGATGCTCCTCAAAACACAACTTCGCTGGGCAGGACATGTATCCAGGATGGAAGACCATCGCCTATCAAAGATCGTACTATAATATAACACTGGCCATCGTGATAAAGGGACACCTCAGAAAATATACAAAGTCAATTGCATGAACTGGCGACGCACGTGTACAGTTTACCATGCCACCACTTCCTTTAAAGCAACACGAATAGATCGACGTTCTGGACCGGTTGACGTTCTAGATCGTCACACCGGGTTCGAATCCTGTGCTGCGGTGAGCCATGGACATTTTTTTTCACAATGTTTCCAATTAACTCAGCTGTATGAATGAGTACCTGGCTATAGACAGTGGTGTCCGTTTGTACGAGCAACCCTCGCGCATTAATTGCAGCTTCTCGGGGATCCAGGTTAAGATGGTGTTTGATTGAACAGTGGGTAATGTGTAAAGCGCTTTGAGCAGTCCTGAGGATTGGATAGTGCGCTATTTAAGAACTTATTCCTTTACCTTTTTAACGTCCAATAACTAATTATAGCTAACGTCAGTGTCTCATGACCGCAACTTCGTCAATTTGACCGCATCCGACGTTTGGTCGAAATTCACGCAATCCTTCCTTCAGCAAGTTCGCCTTGTCACCGTCGGTCGCTTGGAACGAGTATTGCACAGGTTATTATAAGTATCCGTCGTGTGAGTTCGGGTAACGCAGGAGTCCGATCCTAGATCTTCGTGCAGCAGGAGAATTTGTTTCTGGGTCCACATCTAGAAACCGCGATATAACATGCCCGCGTACTTCGTGTTCGACGTCAAACGTTCAACTGGTTGTCAATTGTACAAATATATGTAGACACCAGTCACATTATTTTAAAGAGAATTAAACAAACATAAAAAACACAAGTTGCATTTATACAAAATAAGTTATATTGAAGATATACCTTAAAACATGCATGAATGGAAGTGCCCAGTTTAACAGGGATCTACCTGGTACTGTGTTATTGATAAAGCCCCCTGCCATAGCTAATGGCTTGGAATTAGAAAAGGTGCCCAGACAACTATGGGATACACAGTGAAATTATACAGCCTAACAGAACACCAATTGCAGCTGGGCCTGATGCTTTCTACAGAAGTGGGGAGGGGTGTTCAAATTGAACAGGTCAGCCAGGGGAAAAAGAGTAAAGTGCCTATATATATATATATATATATATATATATGTATCTAAGTCTATAAAGATTAACATGTACACTACATAAAAGTGAAGGTAAGTTCTACTTTAGCCCAATGTCCAGTATTCATACTGATCAAGACACTTTTCTCTTTAGTTCAGGACTTTATGCAGGATTACATTTTTGCCGGTCACACTTTTTTGGTGGACACATACATGTTTAATTATATACATACAAACCAATTGAGGTGTTTTTCGACCTGAAGTAATTATGAACACGTGTAACGTCCAAATTCAAGGCATACTTTACAATATACATTATATTATTTTGGAGTACCTTTTTATATTTACCTGTCCACTGAAATTTCTACCCATCCACTACATCGCATTTTACTTGTCCAAATGATAGATGACTGGTCTCTGCATAAACCTAGTTGCTATTCTCCCCTGGCTGACCTTTATCATTTTGGTTGCTCTCTTTGTACTCTTTCTAGTATATCAATATCCTTCTTGTGATATGGCCTCCATACCTGTATGCAATATTCTAAATGAGGCCTAACTATTGTTTTGTACAGCAGTATTATTAGTTCTTTTCCTTGTACACTATATTTGGCCTATATATATATTAATCCAAAAAGTTGGTTTTCCTTCGCTGCTGCAATTCCACATTGCTCTGATACCTTCATATCAGCACTAATAGTTACCCTAAGTCCTTTTCCTTTACAGTAGTATTTAGTACAGTGTAAAGTACTGGTACAATGATTCCTTGGAAAACTACTGGATCGATGAAAATAGTGCAGTTTATATGTATTATCTGTATCAGGATGTAAATGACTTCACTTTAGATATGTTATACATCTCGTTGCAGAGCATCGTACAAGAGGCTTGTCATTGAACCGTTCCTGTTAGCACAGCCTCTGGAGACCCTCGGTCTGACCGAAGAAGATGCAAATGCAATTTGTGGAATTTCGTTGAATAAACTGTGTGAAAACTGACTTGATGTTCACTTCTACTCAATTAATGCACTCACAATCTAGGCAAAATTGGAGGAAACTATAACATGTATCATTGAGCATAATAATATTATGATTACAGGTAGATTATATTTATAAAAGCCATTGGACAAATTATCTCACAATTCATTTGTCAGCACAAAACAAACACCATCAGATGCTGAATATACAGATTGTGCCCAGGATAGTGCCTATAATATCCTAATAACAAAATCCATAGTAAATTTATTATTATTACAATTAGAAGTCTAGTTGCTATTCCAAAAATAAACCAGGACTTGCACTGTATTACACATCTCCAACAAAATGGACAAACCCTATTTTGAACCAATACAATGGTCATATCTCCAGAGATACAAATCACATAACTTAGACACTTTACAGGTGTATTCTATAAATGTACGTTATAAATCAGGAAAAAATCTGATGTTTTTAGCCTGAATCATCTGCATTTTGGAACATGCTGCATATATAAGATAGCATAATTATATTGATGCAGAAGCTAAGGGGAATTCCTGTTATATAGGACTGTATAAACTAAATTAATGCAAGTAATTTATAAAATCAATAAAATTCAGAGCAAGACATCATTTATTTTTACTAGTTGTTAACACATTTAAGGAATACACCAGGGAAGTTTCTAAGTTCTGTAACCTATATCTCTGGTGATATGACCAAGTTTGTATTACTGAAAAATATGATTTTATTGTAAACGTGACATGTAAATACATGTGTCATGTAGTAAAAGGTCTGATTCATTTTGGAATAGCAACTGAAACTCCCAAGGGAACTAAAAATAAACATCAGTCACTAATGGGTATCATGTCAGGTTAATTTCGCCTTGCAAATATGAACCAGAATAAATAAATACCGAACTTGCACCTCGTCTTTTCACCTGGATACACTAAATATTATGGCAAATTTGGATTCCCCATAATTAACTGAACACAAATATATATGGAAATATATGGATATATATATATAATATATATATATATATATATATATATATATATATATATAGAGTAGAGAGAGAGAGAAAGAGAGAGAGAGAGAGAGAGAGAAGAGAGAGAGAGAGAGAGAGAGAGAGAGAGAGAGAGAGAGAGAGAGAGAGAGAGAGAGAGAGAGAGAGAGAGAGAGAGAGAGAGAGAGAGAGAGAGAGAGAGAGAGAGAGAGAGAGAGAGAGAGAGAGAGAGAGAGAGAGAGAGAGAGAGAGAGAGAGAGAGAGAGAGAGAGAGAGAGAGAGAGAGAGAGAGAGAGAGAGAGAGAGAGAGCGTTTACAGCGCTTTATATATTACTTTCCTAAAGCAACAATATATAAATAGTAAATATGTTACAAAATAATAATAAATATAATACTACTGTTGTGTAAACATCCGTCGATCACAATAAAGGCATAAATAAAACAATTATTATATCATGGACATGGTAATTAAAGCGCCTAATTTTTTCCCGTTTTAACCGGATAAAAATCTGAATACATTATAATAAAAACAAGATTTAACAAGATTGCCACCTAGAGATTCAACTCTAGATGGCAGGTGGACTAGGAAGCCATTTGGCTTATCGATAGTCCAACCTATCTATCTAAGTATACCCCGGCCGTCTTAGGTATATGTCGATTTTATTTTTAAATATATTAACACTACTAGCACCTACACAATCAGCTGATAATCTGTTCCATTCGTTTACTGTTCTTTGTGAAAATTTTCTAATATCTAGTCTACACTGCTTCTTTGCTAATGTAAATCCATGTCCTCTAGTCCTTCTCTTTTCCTTGACTGTGAAAAAAATATTTCTGTCAATATTTTCATATCCATTCAATATTTTAAACACCTCAATCTGATCTCCTCTCAATCGTCTGGTTTCTAGTGTTGTTAAACCACATTCTTTTAGACGCATTTCATTACTAATATTCCTGAGTTTTTGTATCATTTTGGGTGCTCTCCTTTGTACTCTTTTTAGCATATCAATATCCTTCTTGCGATATGGCCTCCATGCTTACAAGTATACAATATTCTAAGTGAGGCCTAACTATTGTTTTATACAGCGTATTATTAGTTCTTTTTTCTGTGTACACTATATTTCGCCTAATTAATCCAAGAATTTGGTTTCCCTTCGCTGCTGCAATTCCACACTGCTCTGACACCTTCATGTCAGCACTAATAGTTAACCCTAAGTCCTTTTCCTTTAAGGTAGTATTTAGTGCAGTACCACCCATTGTATATTGTGCATCTTCATTCCCATGTCCCGTGTAAAGGCACTTACACTTTCCAAAATTAAACAGCATTTGCCACTTCTCAGACCATTCTATCATATTAATATTAAGATCATCTTGTAAATGCTGTCTATCTGCATCACTTTTAATTTTCTTAAACACATTTGTGTCGTCCGCAAACTTCAACACCTTGCTTGTTATGTCATCATCCAAATCATTGATATATATTAAGAATACAATAGGTCCCAGTACTGATCGCTGCGGTAGTCCACTCAAACCCGATTTCCAGTTTGAAACCTCCCCATCAACTACTACTCTTTGTCTTCTATCAATAAGCCATTTTTCTATCCAGTTGATCATTCCATTTCCTATGCCATGGCCATGGGCCTTTAGTTTAAGTAGTAGTCTTTGACTTTGGTGTGGCAATAATATATAATTACAGTTAATCATCAACATATTTTATAACGAACACGAACTATACAACAGCAAAAGAAGTCGTTCCCGTATCCAAAGGGCAGTGTCGTTGCCATTTACCACAATTATTCATGCAAAAAAACCCATTAAAAAAATTAAAATTTTAAAGTATAATAATAAAAATTTTTATCAATCGCCGCCCCAACTGGCAATGTAACAGTCAAATATTTCAAACCAAGCGTTTCATTATGTAGTCTAATTAAATAGTTGATCTATTTGTTTCCTGCCGGGCGTTTAATATTGCAACAGTAAATAAAAGTAATAAAGTATCAACAGTAATAAAGCCAGAAAAGACACAAATTCTATCACAACATATTACCTGTACAGCCCTATCTGGAAAACCTTCGCACAACTCAAATGTCTCAAATCCAATAGTTCCACTGGTCTACTGATCACCCCACCACCATATAAACCCAAGTCAAACAAGACAGCAACAAAATTCACTGTTCTTTTATGCATAATATTTTTGGAGACATCCAGCTAAACCCAGGCCCCCCCAAATGTAATTCATGTAAGAAATCACAAAAAGTCCAATTCACTCACCCTAACTTGTAACGACTGCAAAAAAAGTTCACATAAAATGCGCTGGAATATCCAGGCATGAATTTAATAGCACTTACCGAAACCTTGACACATGGCATTGTTCAGATTGTTCTGCACCCTGTGGCATTTGCCACAGGGACGTCCTTAATAACCACAAAGCAATCCATTGTGACCACTCCCAAAAAATGGATACACACACAATGCTGTGCCATAGATGACAATGCATACAAACAATTAATACACTCTTCATGTTCTTGGGCTTGCCCTGACTGCAATAACTTCAACTTCACAAATTCCTTCTTCGAAGATAGTGAAATCCAGACGGAAAACCCTTTTGACCCCCTGAATGGCAACAATCATAACTCAAAAAAACAACTACAAGTAGTAACAACACAACCAATAACAAGAAAACCTATAAACAAAAGAACAGACCAAACTTCCGGTGCATCCTCATAAACTGCCAAAGCATTAAGAATAAAGCAGCAGACATCGAAGTACTAAACAACCTACATAACCCAGACATAATCAGTGAACAAGCATGGTTAAAACCCTCAGTTAAAAACGGAGAAATTTTCCCAGAACATTTTAATGTTTTTGGGAAAAGACAGGGAAACAAGCACTACTGGAGGGGGTATTCCAAATATCCAAAGCTGATCTCATCACAACTCATCTAACAAACTTAAACACTAACAGTGAGAGCTTTTGGGAAAGAAACTGAAAAAAAAGGAATGAAACCCATAATCATATGCACCTTCTATCGTGCCCCACATGACTCTCAAGGAACTCAAATTGAAGAACTAGATCTATCTCTATCTAAATTAGGAAACAAAATAAACACACATAATGTCATAATTACCGGGATTTAAAACTTCCTAACATAAACTGGGAAAATTAATGCCACCAACAGTGGATATAAAGTTCTAACAAATTTCTCTCCTTTGTAGGGGGAAATGGACTAATCCAACATGTCAATGAACCCACACGTAAACAAGGAAATGCCAACAATATCCTAGATCTTGTCTTCACAAATAGACCTGGGTTAATAAAGAAACTAAATGTAGTAGACGGCATAGCAGACCACAACACAATTATCATTGATGTAAATATTTCACCCAAACGCAAACAACGCCCCAAACGAAAAAAAATTTATCAGAAATAAAGCTGACCACCTTAACATCCAGAAATCTCTTGATGACTTCACACATGAATACTTCTCTTTAAACCAAAACATGACAGTCAATGACAAATGGAACCTTGTTTAAAAAAAAACATCAACATTTGAAACACTATGTACCAGTCCGTCTTACAACTTCCAGATACAACCTTCCCTGGTTCAATAAAGACTTGAAAAAAAATGTGCAAAAGAAAGAAAAGATTATATAAGAAAAAAAATATCTAGAAATCCAGAAGACTGGCAAGAGTTTTGTAACATCAGGAAAGACATGCACAAACACCTTCCTTTTGCTAGATTTTCCTATATAAATCAATTCCTAACAACTGCAATAAAGAAAAACCGAAACTTCCAGTTTTAATTTTCCCAAAATTAGACAAGATAACCAGGGTATTGGGGACCCCAACATTGCGGGAAACATAATTAGCGTTTACAAGCAAAAAGCAGAAGCCTTAGGCAATCAGTTCAAAAGTGTCTTTACATATGAAGGAAATTCCAAGCTGCCAAATCTGAATGAAGCCCACATGGAAAAAAACCCAAATTTAAAAATTTCACTTAAAGGAGTACATGACCAACTATCAAAAATTAACACCTCTAAATCGCAAGGACCAGATGGCATTCCACCATGGTTTCTAAACAGATATGCCTACCACCTAACACCAATAATACATGATATCTTCCAAAACATCAGTTGACTCTTTTGGGCAAGTCCCCAAAGCCTGGAACGAAGCAAACATAACAGCAATTTTCAAGAAAGGAAACAGGGCAGAAACTTCAAAATACAGACCAATATCCTTAACACCTGTGATTTCTAAACTTCTTGAACACATAATTCATAGCCACATCATGAAACACCTTGAACAACATCACATCCTAACTGACCACCAACATGGTTTTCGTGCAAAAGATCAACAGAAACTCAATTAATTCAAACTGTCCATGACATAAGCAAATATCTAGATGAAAAGAAATCTGTAGACATGGCCATTCTAGACTTCACTAAAGCATTCGACAAAGTTCCACATAAAAGACTAATCCACAAACTAAAATACTATGGCATCACAGGCCCAATATCGTCATGGATAGAAAGCTTCCTTGCAGAAAGAACTCAACAGGTTGTAATAAATGGATCAGCATCCAAACCAATTAAAGTCACCTCAGGGGTACCACAGGGAACCGTACTGGGCCCTTACTTTTCTTACTTTACATAAATGATCTACCCAACAATCTCACTTCAAACGTTCGCCTTTTTGCAGATGACTGCCTACTATATCAACCAATTAAATCAGACAATGACATTTCTCTCCTCCAAAATGATCTAATCAAACTTGAGGAATGGCAAAATACCTGGCTTATGAAATTCAATCCCACCAAATGCTTCACAATGACATTAGCCTCAAGAAAACCGACACCAAATATTTACACCTTCTGTGGCCAACAACTTAAATCTGTTCAATCACATTGTTATATTGGTGTACAAATATCAAATACATTAAATTGGACAGCACAATGCAACTCAGTCGCTAGGAAAGCACAACAGACTCTAGGAGTCATTAGGAGAAATCTAAACAAATGCCCAACCCACATTAAGTCAATAGCCTACACAACCCTTGTCCGACCAATACTTGAATATGCATCAGCATCATGGGATCCACACTGCCTAAAACATATTAAAATCCAAAGACAAGCTGCCAGATTTTGTACACATAACTACTCTAGAGAACCAGGAACAGTAACCCAACTTTTTAAAGACCTCCAGACAGAGTCCAGTGGGACACCCTCCAAACAAGAAGAAAAATTAAAAGACTTAGCATAATATACAAAATGGAACATAACCTTATAGATATCCCGGGCCGCTAGATCACTATATCCAACACGTACAACACTAGTCACTAGAACCTCACGTAAACATGACAGTCAGTTCTTGCAAATTAGATACTCTGCAAACATATTTGGAAGCAGTTTCTTCCCAACAACAATTAAGGAATGGAATTCTCTCCCCTCAAACACTGTCTCAAGTAAATCACTAAAATCATTTCAGAATAGTTTAATCCAACATTTTAACAATTAAGTCAGATGACCCACCATGCGCACTGGCGTGATGTGTCCCTAGGACATTTTGCCAGTTAAGATACAGATACAGATACAGATACAGATACAGATACAGATACAGATACAGATACAGTCAATATCTACCAAATTTTTCAACGACCAGATTTATCGCGTAAGTAACAAACAATCTGGTCATTCTAGTTCCGCTCATGCGCATACGATGTCTTCTCGTACCCGATATAGGTCAAACACGACCAGATTTTTCAACGACCAGATTTTTCGCTACAACGCGCCACGGCTTTTTTCAATTGTTCTTTTGTCTTTGCCTTACAGCCTTTAAATTATCACGTCCGGACATGGTTTTCTTTTTTCGTTTTAGTATTTAATTAATCTAACTAAATCAAGAACTAATTTTGATAAATTAATACAGTTCTTTTATATGCAGTGATCAATACTGTGCTTACTAAACTAGCGTGTTAGAGTTTCGGCACGCCCACGTGACTTTAGTGTTCAACTGCTTCATGCTTCGACCGAGCGGGTTGCGACAGCCGAGCGTCTGCCCCATAGGCATAGAGGAGCTTAATTTACTCTTCATGTGAACCACAGGAAGCCTGAATAATTAGGCGTATAGACAATAAAACACTTTTCCACCATATCTGCTATTAAT
>JAODUO010000780.1:2500-5000 GCA_025642075.2 Ridgeia piscesae
GCGTGTGCGTGTGCGTGTGCGTGTGCGTGTGCGTGTGCGTGTGCGTGTGCGTGTGCGTGTGCGTGTGCGTGTGCGTGTGCGTGTGCGTGTGCGTGTGCGTGTGCGTGTGCGTGTGCGTGTGCGTGTGCGTGTGCGTGTGCGTGTGCGTGTGCGTGTGCGTGTGCGTGTGCGTGTGCGTGTGCGTGTGCGTGTGCGTGTGCGTGTGCGTGTGCGTGTGCGCGTGCGCGTGCGCGTGCGCGTGCGCGTGCGCGTGCGCGTGCGCGTGCGCGTGCGCGTGCGCGTGCGTGCGCGTGCGCGTGCGCGTGCGCGTGCGCGTGCGCGTGCGCTGCGTGCGCGTGCGTGCGCGTGCGCGTGCGCGTGCGCGTGCGCGTGCCTGTGCGCGTGCCTGTGCGCGTGCCTGTGCGCGTGCCTGTGCGCGTGCCTGTGCGCGTGCCTGTGCGCGTGCCTGTGCGCGTGCCTGTGCGCGTGCCTGTGCGCGTGCCTGTGCGCGTGCCTGTGCGCGTGCCTGTGCGCGTGCCTGTGCGCGTGCCTGTGCGCGTGCCTGTGCGCGTGCCTGTGCGCGTGCCTGTGCGCGTGCCTGTGCGCGTGCCTGTGCCTGTGCCTGTGCCTGTGCCTGTGCCTGTGCCTGTGCCTGTGCCTGTGCCTGTGCCTGTGCCTGTGCCTGTGCCTGTGCCTGTGCCTGTGCCTGTGCCTGTGCCTGTGCCTGTGCCTGTGCCTGTGCCTGTGCCTGTGCCTGTGCCTGTGCCTGTGCCTGTGCCTGTGCCTGTGCCTGTGCCTGTGCCTGTGCCTGTGCGCGTGCGCATGCGCGTGCGCGTGCCTGTGCCTGTGCGCGTGCGCGTGTGCATATATATGTCTGTTTATGCATATATATGGGATGGGTGTATATGTGTGTTTGTGTGTTTGTGTGTTTGTGTGTTTGTGTGTTTGTGTGTTTGCGTGTTTGCGTGTTTGCGTGTTTGCGTGTTTGCGTGTTTGCGTGTTTGCGGTTTGCGTGTTTGCGTGTTTGCGTGTTTGCGTGTTTGCGTGTGTGCGTGTGTGCGTGTGTGCGTGTGTGCGTGTCTGCGTGTCTGCGTGTGTATGCGTGCGTGTTTGTGCAGGCAAGTAAACACTCCGAACATCCAACTAATGTTAGGCCCTATACGTCGGTCATCATAATTCGCTGTAGGTCACTGATGGCGGACTGTAGTCCAGCCATGAACACGAGCTCGCCGCAAGAACAATTCGCGGTGTTTCGTAGCATGTGGTCAAACGTGAACCTGCGGGGTTTATCCAGGCTTAGACGATGCCCGTAAGCGTGACCATGACGATGATTTATTATGTCGTGTGATGATGAAGTATATAAAAAATGAGATTACACTTATTCGATTAAAACCAGGTGTTATTGAGCAGTGAAGGTTTTTTTTAATTTCCTGGTTTCAAAGAAATAACTTCAGAATTGTTGAAAATATGTCAATTATGTAAGCTCATTATTACTTAGGCCTACCAGACATAGCGTTCGTCTGGTTTACGCCAATCAAGCAACCAATACAATATGCCGTTTAAGGAGAGTCGTAAGTAATGTAACTATTGTAGACTTGCTGTGTTAATGTACACAATCTGATTTCCTTGCTTAGTATATTTTCTTATGCTATTGATGTGTGATATATTCATTAGCTCATGCCATATAACATGGGATATGTAGTTCAAACTATTTGTTCGTTGTGTTTGATATCAAATGGCATATTCAGTAAGACTCAATCAATATTAATAATTACCGACATTGTTGTTGATGAATGTTCTGAAAACTATATGTGTGAATACTTCCGAACAACTTAATACCAAGATGTTTTTATTACGACAACATTGTGATTTTTATTATTTCTTTGTTCAACATTTGCGGACGTTAATTTTCCGATTTATCACATGCACAATTTGACTGCAAAATTCCCCGCTAACGTATTTATTCTAGTTTTAAGTTCGTCTGAGTAATAAAGGATCAACGATCATCAAAATGTCTTCATGCAATTAGCGCACATCAAAAGTATAATTGTGCATTCTTGTGAAGGTAAAATCGTTCCTTTAATCAACAGGTGGCGCCACATGTTTGCCACGAACACCACTTCAACATCGAAATAGCTGAACGTGTAACAGCGTAACTCACTGTTGCTGCAATGTCGCAACAGGGCATTTTAAGCAATGTGTAACGAGCATGTGTCCACTTGGACAGCCTGTATTTACACGGTACACGTGGCTATGCCCACGTGGTTCTGCTTGTATGTACACTGTTCACGTTGTGAAAACAAGTATTGTTAACTATTTTGCTAAAACTAGACGCAGATATTTCGAATACCGTGTTTACAGTCTGTAAAATGAGATCATGCTTTATGCATTTTATCTGAAAGTATATATATATATATATATATATATATATATATATATATATATATATATATATATATATATATATATATATATATATAATATATATATATATAATATATGTATGCATATATAAAGGGAC
>JAODUO010000780.1:10000-100000 GCA_025642075.2 Ridgeia piscesae
CACTGCATTCCCTAGTCTCCAGAGTATGACTCTATATCGGGGACCACTGCATTCCCTAGTCTCCAGAGTATGACTCTATATCGGGGACCACTGCATTCCCTAGTCTCCAGAGTATGACTCTATATCGGGACCACTGCATTCCCTAGTCTCCAGAGTATGACTCTATATCGGGACCACTGCATTCCCTAGTCTCCAGAGTATGACTCTATATCGGGGACCACTGCATTCCCTAGTCTCCAGAGTATGACTCTATATCGGGGACCACTGCATTCCCTAGTCTCCAGAGTATGACTCTATATCGGGACCACTGCATTCCCTAGTCTCCAGAGTATGACTCTATATCGGGGACCACTGCATTCCCTAGTCTCCAGAGTATGACTCTATATCGGGACCACTGCATTCCCTAGTCTCCAGAGTATGACTCTATATCGGGACCACTGCATTCCCTAGTCTCCAGAGTATGACTCTATATCGGGACCACTGCATTCCCTAGTCTCCAGAGTATGACTCTATATCGGGGACCACTGCATTCCCTAGTCTCCAGAGTATGACTCTATATCGGGGACCACTGCATTCCCTAGTCTCCAGAGTATGACTCTATATCGGGGACCACTGCATTCCCTAGTCTCCAGAGTATCACTCTATATCGGGGACCACTGCATTCCCTAGTCTCCAGAGTATGACTCTATATCGGGGACCACTGCATTCCCTAGTCTCCAGAGTATGACTCTATATCGGGGACCACTGCATTCCCTAGTCTCCAGAGTATCACTCTATATCGGGGACCACTGCATTCCCTAGTCTCCAGAGTATGACTCTATATCGGGGACCACTGCATTCCCTAGTCTCCAGAGTATGACTCTATATCGGGGACCACTGCATTCCCTAGTCTCCAGAGTATGACTCTATATCGGGGACCACTGCATTCCCTAGTCTCCAGAGTATGACTCTATATCGGGACCACTGCATTCCCTAGTCTCCAGAGTATGACTCTATATCGGGGACCACTGCATTCCCTAGTCTCCAGAGTATGACTCTATATCGGGGACCACTGCATTCCCTAGTCTCCAGAGTATGACTCTATATCGGGGACCACTGCATTCCCTAGTCTCCAGAGTATGACTCTATATCGGGGACCACTGCATTCCCTAGTCTCCAGAGTATGACTCTATATCGGGACCACTGCATTCCCTAGTCTCCAGAGTATGACTCTATATCGGGGACCACTGCATTCCCTAGTCTCCAGAGTATCACTCTATATCGGGGACCACTGCATTCCCTAGTCTCCAGAGTATGACTCTATATCGGGGACCACTGCATTCCCTAGTCTCCAGAGTATGACTCTATATCGGGGACCACTGCATTCCCTAGTCTCCAGAGTATGACTCTATATCGGGGACCACTGCATTCCCTAGTCTCCAGAGTATGACTCTATATCGGGGACCACTGCATTCCCTAGTCTCCAGAGTATGACTCTATATCGGGGACCACTGCATTCCCTAGGGCTCCAGAGTATCACTCTATATCGGGGACCACTGCATTCCCTAGTCTCCAGAGTATGACTCTATATCGGGGACCACTGCATTCCCTAGTCTCCAGAGTATGACTCTATATCGGGGACCACTGCATTCCCTGGTCTCCAGAGTATGACTCTATATCGGGGACCACTGCATTCCCTAGGGCTCCAGAGTATGACTCTATATCGGGGACCACTGCATTCCCTAGTCTCCAGAGTATGACTCTATATCGGGGACCACTGCATTCCCTAGTCTCCAGAGTATGACTCTATATCGGGGACCACTGCATTCCCTAGTCTCCAGAGTATGACTCTATATCGGGGACCACTGCATTCCCTAGTCTCCAGAGTATGACTCTATATCGGGGACCACTGCATTCCCTAGGGCTCCAGAGTATGACTCTATATCGGGGACCACTGCATTCCCTAGTCTCCAGAGTATGACTCTATATCGGGGACCACTGCATTCCCTAGTCTCCAGAGTATGACTCTATATCGGGGACCACTGCATTCCCTAGTCTCCAGAGTATGACTCTATATCGGGGACCACTGCATTCCCTAGTCTCCAGAGTATGACTCTATATCGGGGACCACTGCATTCCCTAGTCTCCAGAGTATGACTCTATATCGGGGACCACTGCATTCCCAGGGCTCCAGAGTATGACTCTATATCGGGGACCACTGCATTCCCTAGGGCTCCAGAGTATGACTCTATATCGGGGACCACTGCATTCCCTAGTCTCCAGAGTATGACTCTATATCGGGGACCACTGCATTCCCTAGTCTCCAGAGTATGACTCTATATCGGGGACCACTGCATTCCCTAGTCTCCAGAGTATGGCTCTATATCGGGACCACTGCATTCCCTAGTCTCCAGAGTATGACTCTATATCGGGGACCACTGCATTCCCTAGTCTCCAGAGTATGACTCTATATCGGGGACCACTGCATTCCCTAGTCTCCAGAGTATGACTCTATATCGGGGACCACTGCATTCCCTAGTCTCCAGAGTATGACTCTATATCGGGGACCACTGCATTCCCTAGTCTCCAGAGTATGACTCTATATCGGGGACCACTGCATTCCCTAGTCTCCAGAGTATGACTCTATATCGGGGACCACTGCATTCCCTAGTCTCCAGAGTATGACTCTATATCGGGGACCACTGCATTCCCTAGTCTCCAGAGTATGACTCTATATCGGGGACCACTGCATTCCCTAGTCTCCAGAGTATCACTCTATATCGGGGACCACTGCATTCCCTAGTCTCCAGAGTATGACTCTATATCGGGGACCACTGCATTCCCTAGTCTCCAGAGTATGACTCTATATCGGGACCACTGCATTCCCTAGTCTCCAGAGTATGACTCTATATCGGGGACCACTGCATTCCCTAGTCTCCAGAGTATGACTCTATATCGGGGACCACTGCATTCCCTAGTCTCCAGAGTATGACTCTATATCGGGGACCACTGCATTCCCTAGTCTCCAGAGTATGACTCTATATCGGGGACCACTGCATTCCCTAGTCTCCAGAGTATCACTCTATATCGGGGACCACTGCATTCCCTAGTCTCCAGAGTATGACTCTATATCGGGGACCACTGCATTCCCTAGTCTCCAGAGTATGACTCTATATCGGGGACCACTGCATTCCCTAGTCTCCAGAGTATGACTCTATATCGGGGACCACTGCATTCCCTAGGGCTCCAGAGTATGACTCTATATCGGGGACCACTGCATTCCCTAGTCTCCAGAGTATCACTCTATATCGGGACCACTGCATTCCCTAGTCTCCAGAGTATGACTCTATATCGGGGACCACTGCATTCCCTAGTCTCCAGAGTATGACTCTATATCGGGGACCACTGCATTCCCTAGTCTCCAGAGTATGACTCTATATCGGGGACCACTGCATTCCCTAGGGCTCCAGAGTATGACTCTATATCGGGGACCACTGCATTCCCTAGTCTCCAGAGTATGACTCTATATCGGGGACCACTGCATTCCCTAGGGCTCCAGAGTATGACTCTATATCGGGGACCACTGCATTCCCTAGTCTCCAGAGTATGACTCTATATCGGGGACCACTGCATTCCCTAGTCTCCAGAGTATGACTCTATATCGGGGACCACTGCATTCCCTAGTCTCCAGAGTATGACTCTATATCGGGGACCACTGCATTCCCTAGTCTCCAGAGTATGACTCTATATCGGGGGCCACTGCATTCCCTAGTCTCCAGAGTATGACTCTATATCGGGGACCACTGCATTCCCTAGTCTCCAGAGTATGACTCTATATCGGGGACCACTGCATTCCCTGGTCTCCAGAGTATGACTCTATATCGGGACCACTGCATTCCCTAGTCTCCAGAGTATGACTCTATATCGGGGGCCACTGCATTCCCTAGTCTCCAGAGTATGACTCTATATCGGGGGCCACTGCATTCCCTAGTCTCCAGAGTATGACTCTATATCGGGGACCACTGCATTCCCTAGTCTCCAGAGTATGACTCTATATCGGGGACCACTGCATTCCCTAGTCTCCAGAGTATGACTCTATATCGGGGACCACTGCATTCCCTAGTCTCCAGAGTATGACTCTATATCGGGGACCACTGCATTCCCTAGTCTCCAGAGTATGACTCTATATCGGGGACCACTGCATTCCCTAGTCTCCAGAGTATGACTCTATATCGGGGACCACTGCATTCCCTAGTCTCCAGAGTATGACTCTATATCGGGGACCACTGCATTCCCTGGTCTCCAGAGTATGACTCTATATCGGGGACCACTGCATTCCCTAGTCTCCAGAGTATGACTCTATATCGGGGACCACTGCATTCCCTAGTCTCCAGAGTATGACTCTATATCGGGGACCACTGCATTCCCTGGTCTCCAGAGTATCACTCTATATCGGGACCACTGCATTCCCTAGTCTCCAGAGTATGACTCTATATCGGGGACCACTGCATTCCCTAGTCTCCAGAGTATGACTCTATATCGGGGACCACTGCATTCCCTAGTCTCCAGAGTATGACTCTATATCGGGGACCACTGCATTCCCTGGTCTCCAGAGTATGACTCTATATCGGGGACCACTGCATTCCCTAGTCTCCAGAGTATGACTCTATATCGGGGACCACTGCATTCCCTAGTCTCCAGAGTATGACTCTATATCGGGGACCACTGCATTCCATAGTCTCCAGAGTATGACTCTATATCGGGGACCACTGCATTCCCTGGTCTCCAGAGTATGACTCTATATCGGGACCACTGCATTCCCTAGTCTCCAGAGTATGACTCTATATCGGGGACCACTGCATTCCCTAGTCTCCAGAGTATGACTCTATATCGGGGACCACTGCATTCCCTAGTCTCCAGAGTATGACTCTATATCGTGGACCACTGCATTCCCTAGTCTCCAGAGTATGACTCTATATCGGGGACCACTGCATTCCATAGTCTCCAGAGTATGACTCTATATCGGGACCACTGCATTCCCTAGTCTCCAGAGTATGACTCTATATCGGGGACCACTGCATTCCATAGTCTCCAGAGTATGACTCTATATCGGGACCACTGCATTCCCTAGTCTCCAGAGTATGACTCTATATCGGGGACCACTGCATTCCCTAGTCTCCAGAGTATGACTCTATATCGGGGACCACTGCATTCCCTAGTCTCCAGAGTATGACTCTATATCGGGGACCACTGCATTCCCTAGTCTCCAGAGTATGACTCTATATCGGGGACCACTGCATTCCCTAGTCTCCAGAGTATGGCTCTATATCGGGACCACTGCATTCCCTAGTCTCCAGAGTATGGCTCTATATCGGGGACCACTGCATTCCCTAGTCTCCAGAGTATGGCTCTATATCGGGGACCACTGCATTCCCTAGGTCTCCAGAGTATGACTCTATATCGGGGACCACTGCATTCCCTAGTCTCCAGAGTATCACTCTATATCGGGGACCACTGCATTCCCTAGTCTCCAGAGTATCACTCTATATCGGGGACCACTGCATTCCCTAGTCTCCAGAGTATGGACTCTATATCGGGGACCACTGCATTCCCTAGTCTCCACAGTATGGCTCTATATCGGGGACCACTGCATTCCCTAGTCTCCACAGTATGGCTCTATATCGGGGACCACTGCATTCCCTAGTCTCCACAGTATGGCTCTATATCGGGGACCACTGCATTCCCTAGTCTCCAGAGTATCACTCTATATCGGGGACCACTGCATTCCCTAGTCTCCACAGTATGGCTCTATATCGGGGACCACTGCATTCCCTAGTCTCCAGAGTATCACTCTATATCGGGGACCACTGCATTCCCTAGTCTCCACAGTATGGCTCTATATCGGGGACCACTGCATTCCCTAGTCTCCAGAGTATCACTCTATATCGGGGACCACTGCATTCCCTAGTCTCCAGAGTATCACTCTATATCGGGGACCACTGCATTCCCTAGTCTCCAGAGTATCACTCTATATCGGGGACCACTGCATTCCCTAGTCTCCACAGTATCGCTCTGTTCAACATTGTTTACATAGTATTCTATAAATGCAAAATGTCTCAGCGGTGGATAACAGTAATGGCCGACAAAGAGCTATCACGAAAGGTGCAAGTTGATCAAGATAATTTATCGCTTGAAAAGGCAGCGGACACAGCGAGACATTGGAAAATGGAAAAAATGCAAAATGTCTCAAACAACCCCAACGTCACAACAAGTCGCCATTGCGCCACAACCAGAGAAAACAAACAGTCGACTCAGTGCACACATACAAACGCAGATCGACTAGAGAAGATGCATGCCCTGCAATTGGTGCAGAATACAGGAACTGTGGCAACAAGGGACATTTTGCGTCAGTGTGCCGGCCAATACACGTCTTCTAAGTGCTATTTCCTAGGGTATGTAGGGGAAACCCTGGTAAAATGGGATATTCAGATAATATGGGAAATCGGTATATGCAAAGAATAGTGCTGCCACAAAGCGTATTCTCGCTTACAACTAGCGTAGCGGCATCTGCTGACTACTATACAAACCAAATGGTAGGCAATTCGTCGCGCGTTTTGAAACAATCGTTAGTAATCCTTAGCTTTGATCCCTTGCTAAATTGTTTTTTGGACGATCCATCTAAATTTACTACGTAACAACTTGTCATATTTCAACTTCGAATGTCGTGAAGATGTAGTATTACTTTATGAATGTATCAGCGTATAATAGGTTTTTTTCGTGAGAGAGCGTTAATTAATGTATCACAGTTTGATTAAACCATGCCTATTCCGGGCAAAATGGGATATACTAATGCGGGCGAAATGGGATCATCCCGTTTTGCCCAGACATGATACTTGTTTAATGACCAACGGAAGTTTCAAATATGTAACGTCTGTGAAAAATGGTTACACACCATAGGATATTTATGCACGTTGGCTATTTTTAGATGTGACCTTTCCTAGAGGTCCATAGGACACTGAACTGTTTAATGTTCACTGGTTTACAACAGTTGTGATGTATGTCGTCTTGATTTTGTATTTTACTTTGAAAAATATGCCTGTTTCTGTAGATCGCTTAATTTAACTAGTAGTTCACTAAATTACATAAAGATGTGAGATATATGGATTACATAATTATATAGGAATAGTTATCAGCCCAGGGTACGGCAGTCAAATTCACAAAGACGTATGACATTTTGCTTATACGACCTTACCATATCGCATATCTTGGCTATTCGTATTGTAGTTTACCAGTTCTAATATATCAGTTACTTAAAATAACTATTTTAAATATGTAGGACCACGTCACATTAGCCAATGACACAACTAAATATGCATCCCATATTTCCCTGATCAAAATCCCACGTTATGCGGGTAAAATGGGAATTTAGCGGGTAAAATGGAATTGTCTGTATTTATAAAAAATTATTATGTCAACAAAACCAAAACCATACCCTGTTATGGTTTGATGTGTTTGGCCGATACACAACAAATTGTTACCCGAATGCGCAAAATGTGGGTGCGACGAACAGCGGAACGTTAACTCTCCCGTATTGACCAGGTTTCCCCGACAGTGGAACAAATCAGCTATCATCCACACGTTGACTGGATAGCCAGACTACGAGAAGGACGTACCGTAAAGTTTGAAGACGTGCTTCAATGTCCGAAGTCTCCTTTCTATCAGCAATGGTCTTCTGACATATACTGACCGAATCGTCATTCCCACACTCTTGAGGCCAGATATACTGGACAAGATTCCCACAAGCCATCGGGGAATAACGAAGTGCCACGAAAGAGCCAGACTGTCCGTGTGGTGGCCAGAGATAACGCGCGACATCAACAAGCACATAGTGGGTGCCTGCGAACATTGTCAAGTCCACAAACCGAGTCAACAGAGGGAGCCACTGATGACAACTCCTCTATCCACAGAACCATGGCAGAGAGTAGCAGTGGACCTATGTTTGTCTCAAGGAAATAGGACTATATTATGGTAGTGGAGTACTACTCTGGGTGGACAGAGATACTGTACCTCAGTAAGACGCTGTTTGATAGGAAGCCAGTGAAGATCGATTAAAACAGCAGTGATGTGGTCGTGTTTCTTCGTTTTGGTTATGACCCAGGCAGCAGCGTTTTGTATTATTGAGTTTGGTAAGAAGGTGGTCGGAAATGCCGTATAGCAGGCAGTTTCCGTTGTCAATGCATATAATAATTTCTGTTGTTTTCCGATCGAGAAGATTTCGGATGTTTCCAATACAATGGATATGGAAATAGGCTACACGACAAATGTGCTGCACTTGGTTATTCATGCTTAGAGCATCATCGAAGAAAACGCCAATGTTCCTGGCAACGGTGGACACTGGCACAACGGTATCACCAAGTTTTATGTGCGGCATAGAAAGTTTGATCTTTATATGTGGCGCGCACATCACAATAATTTCTGTCTTTGTAGCATTGAATTTCAGTTTATTTATATTCATCTAATCTTGTAATTCTGCGACACAATCTTGGATGCGCGTGACTGCCTGGATTGTGTCTTCGTCTGAGTGCGGACTGGACGCGAGATACAGTTGGGAATCATCAGCATACAGGTGAACGTTTATCTCGTGTCGATGCGCGATATCACCGAATGGAGCAGTGTAGCAAATAAACATGAGCGGGCCGAGAACGGAACCTTGCGGAACGCCGAACACCACTGGACGTTCCGCGGGTATTTTGCCGTGCTTTTGAATACGTTGGCTTCGATTCACCAAATTCGACTCAAACCATGCAAGACATGTTGTAGTTATTCCAAACCGATCTCTGAGGCGGGTTAACATGATTGTGTGATCGATCGTATCGAATGCTGCCGACAGATCTAGTAGCACTAGTATGGCAGCCTTGCGCTCATCTAGAATACAGAGCAAATCATTACTTTCAGCAGTGCTGTCTCTGCGCTGTGGTTTTGGACGATAAACAGATTGCATTTGCTCATATAGATCGTTGTCGATTTTGGACACAAAACACAGGTTTGACACGACGATAGTTCTTGATGTCGTTTGCATCAAGCGTTGTTTTCTTCAGCAACGGAGTTATGAGAGATTTTTTAAAGGCGGAAGGGAAAACTCTCTTCCAAAGTCCAGTGTATATTTTAATGAGCGCTTTATTTAGATGGGCCATCCTAAATAAATATTATTATTATTAAACCGAGGATTAACTGTATTCCGACTTGTTGATAGCATAAATTAAAACAACGCAGAAGGAAGACCAACTCACTGGGGGCGTGGTGTGAGTATGGTTTGTGTGTGTGTGTGTGGTGTGTGTGTGTGTGTGTGTGTGTGTGTGTGTGTGTGTGTGTGTGTGTGTGTGTGTGCGTGCGTGCGTGCGTGCGTGCTTGTGTGTGTGCACGCGTGCGTGGTGTGTGTGACTGTGCGTGCGTATTTTCGTGTGTCGTTGTGTGTGTGTGTGTGTGCGTGCGTGCGTGCATGCGTGTGTGCGTGCGTGTGTGTGTGCACGCGTGCGTGGTGTGTGTGACTGTGCGTGCGTATTTTCGTTTGTCGGTGTGTGTGTGTGCGTGTGTGCGTGCGTGTGCGTGTGTGTGTGCATGCGTGCGTGGTGTGTGTGACTGTGCGTGCGTATTTTCGTGTGTCGGTGTGTGTGTGTGTGTTGTGTGTGTGTGTGCGTGCGTGCGTGCGTTCGTGTGTGCGTGCGTGTGTGTGTACACGTGCATGGTGTGTGACTGTGCGTGCGTATTTTCGTGTGTCGGTGTGTGTGTGTGTGTGTGTGTGTGTGTGTGTGTGTGTGTGTGTGTGCATGCATGCATGTATGCGTGCGTGTGTGCATACGTGCGTGTGTGTGTCTGTGAGTGCGTATTTTCGTGTGTCGGTGTGTGTGTGTGCGCGCGCATGTGTGTATGCATACCTGTGCATGTAGTGTGTGTATGTGTGAGAGAGACAGAGAAAGAGCGAGGGAGTGCGTGCATGCGTGCGTATGTGGACGTGAGTGTGTTCATGCGCGTGTTCCTTGTGGCATGTGTGCGTTGGTATTTATAACTGGGTACGATTTGGTTGTCAGCTCCCAGCACGCAAACGCAAGCAAAGCGTGGACACATTCTAAAGAACACATGCCACTCAGCCCACCCCGTCGGGCCCCATACTGATATAACTCTAAAAGTAATAAACCTGGCGCCAAAAGGTTTCACAGTAAACCTGCGTGAACATTGATATTGTGAATGACATTCTCCAAATAACGTCTCGTTTCATCTACGTGGCTCCCGAATTCTTGGCGTATGACGTCATAGGTTTACATTTACTAGTCACGTGGTTTCGTCAACAATCACGATGACGCCATTCGTGTGGACTTTAAAATCATGGGTGCGTTGAATCAGCGTTATTTGGACCAACATCAGTAACAGTTATCGGCCTATATAAACTATTGTGGGTAATGTTTTCGGACTAATTGGAATTGGCGCGAAACTCACGATTAACTAGAGTTCACCGAGGCAAACTTAACTATAAATACAACATAGGCGTTATTCATAATTTGTCACCGTTTTATTGAACAGAACGAAGCGTAGGCCTATGTAGTAATAGGCATAATTACTCATGGTAATGTTCGTTTTTCTGCAGATTAACGTTCCGATTTATAACGTTCATAATCATGTCAAGTGTTTTTCGCGAAGTGACACTTGAATCTCGATTCGGACGTTTTGGTGACTTCGGTGACTTTCTCCGCAAATCGAACATAACACAGTACATACACATAACAGACACGTAAATCGAACAGACAAGCAACATTTGTCCCGTCCACAAACCACCACAAACACCAGGTCTGGATACACAAACAGGGGAATCCAATCAACAGTGCGAACTTTTTCAGGACGCCCAGTCGATTGGCCCTGGATCTCATCCGGGAATTGCAACGGTCCCCCGTAACAACCCCCTCGTCACAAAACTAAACAACACTGAACATAGAATCGGGCGTTGACACTATAATACGTCGTAGTGGCCCACAGAGAAAGAGACAAGACACGGACAGGACATACGATGCGGAGTTACTTGATACCGGCTGCTGCTGCGGTAATGCTCGGGTATTTGAAAGAAGCAGTCTCCTGGCGCCGAATTCGGCCTGTTGCCCTTGTAGCGCTTTGGCGATGTCGCGTTTCGATGCGAGTTGAATGGCGATCGTGGCGGCGCCGGCGGATGCGTGAATATGTGAAGTTGCCTCCGAAAGATTTCGCTCGTCTGTGATTGTGACGACACGCGGCATTCCGGATTTCCGGTGGCGGTGGCGAAGGAGAACAGCGTTTTGGCGATGCCGCATTTCGATGCGAGTTGAGCGGCGATGGTGATGGCGCCGGCGGATGTGTAAATGCGCGATATTGTCGCCAATAGATTTGGCTCGTCCGTGACTGGGATCGCGGCATTCTGGATTTGCGATACGCGGCATTCTGGATTTGCGGTGGCGAAGGTGATTCACGACTGCGCACATCTAAAAACGCAATAACAACATCTGAGTAACCATAATGTTTTTAAGCAAACGCATCATATATCGCAAACAGCATAACTTAGGTTTGAATTCGGACTGTTTTATATAAAAATGCCTACCTTTTTACCCGAGAGCGGTGGTAACCATGGCATGGCGGCGACGTTGGCAGCGACAACTTGATGCAGGGAAGACGGCGATGAAATGGTGTTCAATCGCACAGAGCGTAGTTGTATCTTCAGACTTGCGCGCGTTGTCGCTAACGTTCGACCGCTTATGTTGTTGTAGCGCAAATGTTCAGGCTTGACAAACAATATATCCGAAGTCCTTTTCGCGTTGGCTTCACTGTTTGAGCTTCTGAACGTCTTGCTAGCTCGATGTGTTGCGCTCAACTGGTTTCCTTAACGATCAAATTCAAGTATACCGTTATTCAGTCGAAGATTTTGATTGGCTAATATGGAATCCCTGTTTAACTAGCCAATCAGAGGGAACATCCGGCAGAACGTTCTAGAAGATTGTTCAACAGGCCAATGAGATCATTCGTTTCAAAATCGGTTGACGTAGCCGAAACGGCTTTTCCAGGGTAAGCTTTTTGCATATGACACAAAAAAGCGACGGTTTTGAAGACGAAACTGGTAGTTTCTATGGAGATTAGCATTTCTTGAAATAGGGCTAGCTTAGGGTTTGGAAGTTTTTGCGCTGGTGGGTGATTATATCAAAATAAGAGTTTTTTTTTAACTTAGCAACTACCCCGTCGTTATCAATGGACTGTCCCGTGAAAGCCAGAACGCGTACGCGTTTGATTACGTATACGCTCGCGGTGACGTGTCTGATTCTTACGTAGTCATCGCGGGAAAACCAACTTCCTCTCCATGCCGAAAACAACGCCGGTCCTTTGATATATTTGCTTCCTCCGTAAAAGTTTTAATTCCGACGCTGAGAACTACAGAGAAATGTTAACTTTTTTTACAGAAATAAAAACAGTGCTTTGTGTTTTTGAATAAAGTAAAATATGCACCTTGCGCCCCTGACTCTACGTCCACCTATCTGCCATTCTCTGTCTCCCTCTATATTCCCCTCCTCCTCTCCCTTCCCTCATTTTAGACGTCTGTTGAAGCTGAAAGATTCTGCATGTCTCGGAGCAAAAGTGTGACACTGACAATGTGTGATGATTGCTTTTTTAGTTCCTGTATAACCTTTCAAAGATATTCAATGTTGCAAAAAGTAGAGAATTGTCATAGTCGGTACAGTACTTATGAAGAACTAAGTTGGCTCTAGTATGACACTAATTTCTGTAACGAATTTCACCACTGCCCGCAGACTACCGTTCCTTTTAGTGTTTGCCGTCTGTCACACATCCTTCACACGCCACTGGCAGTGTCCTACCGTTCCTTTTAGACAATGGTCCTACTGCCATGTGTGGGGTTAGCACGTTGTCTACATACTCCGTATCTCCCGGTAGGAATTCATCCTCCTGACAAAGACGAAGGCAGTCAGTTCTTACTCAGCAACCCGTTGTCTTTTTACTGTAGCGTGTTTTCGTAAAGGATTTCTCTTTAAAAACTGGTCTGTTGGTGTTTACATAGAATAGGCGTATGAAAAGATGGAGTTTGGACGCTGAGTACCCTTAATAACTTAGGTGGGAGCTGGATATAGAATTAGCCCCAATATGTATGCGTTTTGATTGTCATTGGTGTTTACGGACAGCCTGAGACACTTTGTACTTATTCTCTTCCTCCCTGGTGGGATAAGGATTCGATATTTCTCCACCGGGTTCGGTCTTTCGCAACGGATTGTGTCTCGCCCCATCTCACCTAATTCTATCGTCACTTTGTTGAACCTGAAAGAGCTGGATCAAATTGTGGAAAATTATCTTGTGCTATCATGTGCAATGTAACCTATCAAACATTACGGTAGTAAATGGCCAGTGCTAATATCAAAAGGGTGATCATGTTGTTCACGCATCAATAGTAATTTATAGTAAACAGAGTATATGACGTTTTACTATGCCTTTACCATAGTAAATCCATATGAAGATGTAATAAACTGTAGTAAATCCATAGTGTTTATCCGGCCGTGATTCTTCTTTGAATCTCATTGTCTTGGTTTTTGTCTCTGTTGCTGTATCTCTGTCTCAGGTAGATGTAGCTTTCAACGTTCTCGATCTGAGTGTTACACATACATTGGTGTGTCGGTTTCCATCATCACATTTGTCTTCGACTTGTTCATCTTCAGACCCTGATTGTCACTTTCATCAGCTAATTCATGTAGCATTTGTTGTAGCTCATGTGATGTATTAACGCATATGAGTATGTCGTTGGCGAAGCGAAGATGACTAATATATTCGCCGTCTATCTTCAAGCCTCTGGTTTCCAAAGGCTTGAAGTCAGTCATCGAAATATGCTTTCGAGTGCTGCCGTGAACAGCTTGGGCGATATGGTATCTCCCTGTCGTACACCTCTCCTGATGTTGATCTTGTTGCTTTCTTTATGCAGGTGGACTGTCATCGAGCTGTTGGTGTAGATTTCCTTCAGGAATTCGACGCACTCATCTTCTATCCCCTGTTGTTGTACTGCTTGAGTTTACACTGAGTCGAAGGCTTTCTCGTAATCGACGACTGCGAATGCGTTCTTCCACGCTGTGGGTATCCGTCTTTGTGATAAGCATTTAGTGAATAGCTTAGCAAGTGTCTTCGAGATGGTATCTTCTCCTGCTTTCAATGTGTCGATGTGTATATGTTCGTTGCCTGGTGCTGTCCCATTCTTCATATCTCGTAGTGCTGCTTCCACTTCCCAAGGTGTTATCTTTGGTACCTCTTTTGGGTTAGTGTAGATTATGTTCACTGTATTCTGTTCACTGTCGTATAGCTTCATGTATAATTCATCTATTCGTTCAATAATCTTGTCTTGATCATGGATTTCTCTACCCTGCTTGTCCAGGAGTGTGATCAGTCTGTCTTGGCCTAGCATCTGCGTTCTTCGGAACATGGTATTCATGCTTTTGTACTTTCTTGATGTTTTTCAATCCGAGCCCAAATTTGCCCAAGGCCGTTTCCTTAGGGTTTGTTCTTTTCCCAATTTGAGCATTGAAGTCTCCCATCACAATCGTATAGTGGTTTGGTTTCCATAAAGTCTCATCGACGTCGTTGGAGAAATTATTGATGTTTTCGTCGGAATATCACTTCACTTCACTTTACTTTATTGTCCTTAAAAAGGATATGCATTTTACAACTCATGATCACATCTAAAATATATGTTATGGTCTCAACAAAATGCAAATGAATTTCCAGATGTATCCACTACAAGAACAATTCAACCGGGTGACATCAATATGACTCATTTAGCATTCAACATTCTAATGGCCACCGGCACAAAACTCCTGCTATAGCGAGATGTTTTACATTTTATACAACGTTATCTCCTTTGAGACGGAAGTACATGGAAGAACGTAGAGAGCGGGTGATCAGACTCAGTAGCGACAGCACGAGCTTTCTTAAAAATTGTATGGTCGATTATTTCGGAGAGCTTTGGTGTAGGTAAACCAATGATCTTGGCAGAAACATGTGAGATTTTCAGAAGCCTGTTACGGTTTTTCACAGAAAGAGCAGGGTAGTAACAAATGGTGCAGTAGGTTAAGAGAGGCTCAATTATGCTACGGTAAAGACGTAGAAGAAGTAGTGGATCAACGTAGAAAGCTCGTAACTTTCGAAGAACGTGCAGTCGCTGCTGAGACTTCTTTTGCACGGCTGTAACATGCTCTGTAAATGACAATTTTTCATCTAATATAACACCGAGGTATTTGAATGATATTGTTGGTGCATATATTTGCACTAGCTTTAGTTTGTAACGCTTTGTAACACGTTCTGCTACCCTGGGGCTGATGTTGTTGATCCTCACTATGTAGTCTTTCCATTTCCTGTATACTAGAAAGCCTACTCCTGCTTGGCCGTTGTTTGCCTTAGAATGGCATAGTAGGTGGCCGCCTTGTTAGGTAGTGAAGGATTCCTACGGTCTTCTCATTTCGGAGATCCCTATTACATCCCATATAACCTGGTTTCCCCAATTTCTTCTTCATGTTCTTGTATGTATTCATCTCTTAGTAGAGTTCTGACGTTGTAGGTCGCTATCTTTAGTCTACCTACCTTCTTTCGGCGGCTCTTTTTGACCCAGAGATTCTTAGCACCCCCTGCACGTAGTCCTAGTTGACCAGAACCGCCTCCTTGGTCATGGACTCTTTCGGTGCCGCTGGAGACTGGGGGGGAATTACGGAAGAGCACGCCCTAAATATATGTCTGGGCGGGGCGTGCTCTTCCGTAGTTGCCGGGGTCTGGGCGGGGCGTGCTCTTCCGTAGTTGCCGGAGTCTGGGCGGGGCGTGCTCTTCCGGCAACTACGGATGGGCGGGGCGTGCTCTTCCGTAGTTGCCGGAGTCTGGGCGGGGCGTGCTCTTCCGTAGTTGCCGGAGTCTGGGCGGGGCGTGCTCTTCCGTAGTTGCCGGAGTCTGGGCGGGGCGTGCTCTTCCGTAGTTGCCGGAGTCTGGGCGGGGCGTGCTCTTCCGTAGTTGCCGGAGTCTGGGCGGGGCGTGCTCTTCCGTAGTTGCCGGAGTCTGGGCGGGGCGTGCTCTTCCGTAGTTGCCGGAGTCTGGGCGGGGCGTGCTCTTCCGTAGTTGCCGGAGTCTGGGCGGGGCGTGCTCTTCGTAGTTACCGGAGTCTGGGCGGGGCGTGCTCTTCCGTAGTTGCCGGAGTCTGGGCGGGGCGTGCTCTTCCGTAGTTGCCGGAGTCTGGGCGGGGCGTGCTCTTCCGTAGTTGCCGGAGTCTGGGCGGGGCGTGCTCTTCCGTAGTTGCCGGAGTCTGGGCGGGGCGTGCTCTTCCGTAGTTGCCGGGGTCTGGGCGGGGCGTGCTCTTCCGTAGTTGCCGGAGTCTGGGCGGGGTGTGCTCTTCCGTAGTTGCCGGAGTCTGGGCGGGGCGTGCTCTTCCGTAGTTGCCGGAGTCTGGGCGGGGCGTGCTCTTCCGTAGTTGCCGGTGTCTCGTCGGATCGTGAGATCGAAAGACGGGGGAGGGGTTTGGTGACATTTCTTCGGCGACGTCACTAATTTGTTCCAGCTCTTTCAGTGTCGACAGAATTAGGTGAGATGGGGCGAGACACAATCCGTTGCGAAAGACCGGACCCGGTTAAGAACTACCGAAGCCTTGTGTCCCACCGGGGAGGAAGAGGATAAGTAAAAAGTAGATGTTTTCATCATCATGGCTCTACTTCGCGAACGAAGATACAGGAAGGAGGAAGTCCTCATCTAGTGCAGGCCGCTGATGGCTGATGAGACCTATCCGAAATAGGCAAGTCTTTCCACAGCGGCTGCACGTCATGATCTGTTCATTGTTTATTTCAGAAGGGTCCCGGTTTTTTTCGCTTTCTCCTTTTGTCTTTCATGTTGGCCCTTCGTTTGACTTCAAAGGAAGTGGTAGCCTGGTAGACTGTGTGTCGCCAGTTCGTTCGATTGGCTGCTTGTATTGTCCACTGGCGGTAATCGATGTTGCATGTGACGAGGGACCTTTTCAAGGTGTCGTTGTATCTTTTCCGAGGTGCCCCTTTGTCGCGATGGCCTGTGGACAATTCACCATATAGTATGACTTTTGGCAGGCGATGGTCTTCCATCCTGTAGACATGTCCTGCGCAGCGAAGCTGTATTTTGAGGAGCAAGGCCTCTATGCTGGTAACCATAGCCATTTCAAGCACCTCGATGTTGGTGACGAAGTCAGTCCAATGTACATTTAAGATGGTACGTAGGCAATGCTGATTATAAAGCGTAGACATTAAATGACACCCAAAAGACATAAGTATTGGGGCTAATTCTATATCCAGGAAACACTAAAGAGAACGGTAGTCTGCGGGCAATGTTTACATTCGTTATAGAAATTAGTGTCATACCAGATCCAACTTAGTTATTCATAAGTACTATACCGGTTATGACAATCCTCTACTTTTGTAACGTTGAATAACTTTACCGGAATTACACAAACGGTCACCGCCCCTGTTCACATACGTTATTGTCAGTGTCACACTTTTATTCCGAGACATGCACAATCTTTAAGATAAAACAGGCGTCTAAAAACAGGGAAAGGAGAGGAGGGGGGGAATATAGAGGGAGACAGATGGACGTAGAGTCAGGGGCGCAAGGTATATATGTTGCTTTATTCACAATAAACAAAGCACTGTTGTTATTTATGCAGAAAAAGTTATACATTTCTGTGTAGTTCTCAGCGTCGGAATTTAAAGTTTTACGAAGGAAACAAATATATCAAATGACCCTCGTTTTGTTGGCATGGCGAGGAAGTCGGTTTCCCGCGATCGAGAACGTCACCGCGAGCGTGTACGTCATCTAACGCGTACCCGTTCTGACTTTCACGGGACAGTCCATTGATCATGACGGGGTAGTTGTTAAGTTAAACATAAAACTCACGTTGATATAATTAACCACCAGCGCAAAATATTTCTAAACTCTAGGCTAGCCCTATTTCAAGAAATGCTAAACTGCATAGAAACGACAATTTTCGGCTTCAAAAACGTCGTTTTGTTTCTGTCATATCAAAAAAGCCTACCCTGGAAAAGCGGTTTAGGCTACGTCAACCGTTTTTGAAACGATTGTTCTCATTGGCCTGTTGAACAATCTTCTAGAACGTTCTGCCGGATGTCCCCTCTGATTGGCCAGTTAAACAAGGGTTCCATATTAGCCAATCAAAACCTTCGACTGAGTAACGTTATACGTGTTTTTGATCGTTAAGGAAATTAGTTGAGCGCAACTCATTGAGCAAGCAAGACGTTCAAAAGCTCAAACAGTGAAGCCAACGCGAAAAGGACTTCGGATGTATTGTTTGTCGAGCCTGAACATTTGCGCTACAACCACAGAAGCGGTCGAACGTTAGCGACAACGCGTGCAAGTCTGAAGACACAACTACGCTCTGTGCGATTGAACACCATTTCATCGCCGTCTTCCCTGCATCAAGTTGTCGCTGCCAACGTCGCCGCCATGCCATGGTTACCACCGCTCTCGGGTAAAAAGGTAGGCATTTTTATATAAAATAGTCCTAATTCAAACCTAAGTTATATTGCTTTCGAAATTTATGACGCGTTTGCTTAAAATACATGGTTACTCAGATGTTGTTATTGCGTTTTCAGGTGTGCGCAGTCGTGAATCGCGTTGCTGTTCTCCACCTTCGCCACCGCAAATCCAGAATGCCGCGTGTCGTCACGATCACAGACGAGCCAAATCAGATGGCGGAACATCACGCATTCACACATCCGCCGGCGCAATCACGATCGCCGTTCAACTCGCATCGAAACGCGGCATCGCCAAAACGCGTTGCTGTTCTTCACCTTCGCCACGTAACGATAACAGACGAGCCAAGTCTTTTCGCGGTAACTTCACGCATTCACATATCCGTCGGCGCCGCCACGATCGCCGTTCAACTCGCATCAAAACGCGGCATCGCCAAAACGCGTTGTTCTTCACCTCCGCCACCGCCACCGCCACCGGAAATCCGGAAAGCCGCGTGTCGTCACAATCACAGACGAGCCAAGTCTTTTCGCGGTAACTTCACGCATTCACACATCCGCCGGCGCCGCCACGATCGCCGTTCAACTCGCATCGAAACGCGACATCGCCAAAGCGATACAATCGTAACAGGCCGAATTCAGCGCCATGAGACTGCTTCGTTCAAACACCCGAGCATCCGATGTTACCGCAGCAGCAGCCGGTATCAGTAACTCCGCATCGTATGTCCTGTCCGTGTCTTGTCTCTTTCTCTGTGGGCCACTACGACGTATTAGTGTCAACGCCCGATTCTATGTTCAATGTTGTTTAGTTTTGTGACGAGGGGGTTGTTACGGGGGACCGTTGCAATTCCCGGATGAGATCCAGGGCCAATCCACTGGGCGTCCTGAAAAAGTTCGCACTGTTGATTGGATTCCCCTGTTTGTGTATCCAGACCTGGTGCTTGTGGTGGTTTGTGGACGGGACAAATGTTGCTTGTCTGTTCGATTTACGTGTCTGTTATGTGTATGTACTGTGTTATGTTCGATTTGCGGAGAAAGTCACCGAAGTCACCAAAACGTCCGAAACAAGATTCAAGTGTCACTTCGCAAAAAAAACACTTGACATGATTATGGACGATACAATCTGGAACGTTAAACGACAGAAAAAACAACGAACATTACCATGAGTCATTATGCCTATTACTACATAGGCCGACACTTCGTTCCATTCAATAAAACGGTGACAAACTATTAATAACGCCTATGTTGTATTTATAGTTAAGTTTGCCTCGGTGGCTCTTTAGTTAATCGTGAGTTCCGCACCAATTCCAACAAGTCCCTAAAAGTACCGACAATAGTTTATCTAAGCCTCTACTGTTAACGATGTCTGTCCAAATAGCGCTGACTCCTGCCACTGTGTCTTCAGCCATGCACCCAAGATTTCAAAGTCCAAACGAATGATATCATCATGATTGTTGACGAAACCACGTGACTAGTAGACGTAAACTTATGACGTCACACGCCAAGAATTCGGGAACCACAAATGAAACGAGTCTCTGTTTGGAGAATGTCATTCACAATAGCAATGTTCACGCAGGTCGGCTCCACAATTCACATAACTCGCTATAAACTAAATTTCAATAAAGCGACGTAAACAGGTTCAGTGTTCACGTCTTATTTGCACTTTTATAGTTCGACAAACATGAAGCATCCCACAAAACATCACAGACAGACGATACATAAATACAAGAAGATTGATTTGAGAGAGAGATAGAGAGAGAGAGAGAGAGAGAGAGAGGGGGGAGAGGGAGAAAAGCTACATTTATGGCCCAGCCTTACTATCGGTGATGGCGCGTGTTCATATAACGGTATAGTGAGCAGTTATTTTGTCAATACGAGCGTTCTAAGAGTATTGTTAGTGTGGTCAGAGAGTGTCCGATCTTTACCTCCTTTCCCGATGGGTCACGTGCTGTGGAACTAAGTGCATGGCACGTTACAGTGATATAATCCCATATTTGTTATATTTTGTACATCTATATAATATGTGTATATATTTGTTTAATTTGTATTGCCAATGTTTTGATGATAAAACATTCATTGATAACAAAGATGAATTCAATGAGAATGTATTATCACAATATTGATGCACTCGATGTAGCATTTTCCGATATATTATTTCACAAGAATCGTATCTACAAAAATAATAGATGGAGCCACGTTTTGTTTATATTTGTATGCAGAAATGTGCTAATGGTATCTCACTGGTGCTCTCGACTACAATCACCCGCACTCCTGCGAGGCCATATCAAACAGTGGTCCATGGGCAAGTTTGTTTTCTCCACATTGCTCCAGTTGACTCAGTCATATCAATGACTACCTGCTATTGACAATGGTGCATATTTATTTACGAATAGTCTTTGCACATTAATTGCAGAGAAACCGAAATAGTGTTTAAATACAAGAGATCTGCCAGGAACTACTGTGTAAGGCGTTTTGAGCAATCTTGGACACTGTATACTAAAGAACGTACTTTTAGTACTGAATGTATATATATTTATCTAAATAAGCCACATGTGATGGAGGCAGATTATCTGAAAACTAATTTTGAAATGCATTTCAAATGCATCTTATGTTACCATTATGCATCCATCCAAATCGTATAATAATATTAATTTAATAATCATACACATTTATATAAAAAGTAAACAATGTATAAGACATAGAATAATAAATTGTCACGCCGTTGGTATTGCATTCAGTTGTACCGTACAGTGTAATTATAAATTTGAAAATATGGCGAAGTTAAACCTGCTCATATAAATATTAATTGCACGCAGTCAATCTACCAATTAATCTAATGCGTCTCGTTTATGGGGGGGGGGGCTGGTCGACCCGCTTGTTGATATTTTGCATGAATTTACAATGGAAAAAATTGACAAATGCAGAGCGCATTCCACAATATATATTAATGTATGTTGGAGACGTTATAACACCAAACTAATGGAGAAATCTGAAATACTCATAACGCTAATGTTCTCTATTGGGCACATTGGCATTGCTTCGCGGTTGCCGTTGGCGTTAAGTCGTAACTTCAGTCTTTAGACCACGTTGAAACATACGCCACAGTTCACAGGTCATTTACGAATATTCGTGTCGTGACTGTTTCGAGAATAGCACTTACAAAAAAATCGTAATCTATCATTACCTACGATGTTTTATACAAAACAGTGGCCCTAATAAGTTCCTAAGTCGCTCGTAAAAACTGGACTGCATGAACAGAGTTGGCCTACGCGAGAGTGTTCTGTAAATACAACACTCTCGCGTCGGCCACATTGTATCGGGAGGGAGTGAGGGAGGGAGGGATGGATGGATGGAGGGAGTGAGGGAGGGAGGGATGGAGGAGGGATGGAGGGAGGAGGGAGGGAGGGAGGGAGGGATGGATGGATGGATGGATGGATGGATGGATGGATGGATGGATGGATGGAGTGAGGGAGGGAAGGAGGGATGGAGGGAGTGAGGGAGGGAGAGAGAGAGAGTAGCGACATTTATGTCTGCACAGCTTGTGCAATCAATTCGATACAGTCGGTAACGTCGCTTAAATGAAGGTGGTGAGTAGTGAGTGGTTATTTGGTTAAAAAGCGTTCTAAATGTAATATTAGTGCGATTAGAGAGTGTCCTATGTTTGCCTCCCGTACCAATCGTGCCACGCGCTGCGGAACTAAGTGCACGACACGATCGGGATGGGGGTCGATGTGAGGGCGCCTGTAGACGCCGTCTAATACAAAATTCGTGCTTGATCGCACATGTTAGTGAAACGCTGACACTAGAGCATCGATAATAATCAATCAGTATGATTGATCGTAACTAGGTGTATGCCTGTAATCCGCAGACTGACGTAGTTCGAAAACCACTACCATTCCACGGTTTGGGAACCGGCGCTACGTTAAATTACGACCGTCACATAACACACTGTTCCCTGTGTCGTCCTTCTCTGGTCGTCTTAAGTCCCTCCTCACACGATCCTGCCATCTCAGTCATGGCCTTCCCCTTATCATTTGTCCTTGGTGTAACTCCGCCTCGCCTCTCTTTGCAAGTTTGCTTTCTTCGCAATCTCCCAGTTCCAGTTGTTGTTGTAACTCTGTCAATTTCTCTGAGCACAGACCACACAGACATGAGGGTAACACACCCGTCGATGTCAGAACTTACCTTAAATGTGGCATTGATAAACTGACGAGTTAAGATCGTGGACTGGAATACGGACTCTGCATAATAAACTATCGTGAGAGAGCGAATCTCGACAAAAGCATGCATTGACACCAGCGAGGCCACCAGCGGGAACGTCTTCCAATGTCTGTCTTCAGTTGAGAACCGACGAGACGAAACAGCACAAGAGCTGAGTTTGTGGCGCAGGGACGATAAAATAAGTAAACTGCCGTCTCAGAGGAGCTTCTCACTGCCATTTTAGCCCATACAATTACCGTGTCATGTTGTATCGTTGTTTTCTGATCACATCACGAAATTAACTATTCAGCAGATTTGTTCATACGTCGTGGCCAAACTGGCGATTGTTATTATTTTACATGGCCAAACATGAGCATGTGTATCCAGAACTGTGTGTGTGTGTGTGTGTGTGCGTGCGTGTGTGTGTGTGTGCGTGCGAGCGGGCGCGCCTCTCTGTAGAAAAAGTGTACATGTGCTTATGTGAACGTGTGCGTGTGCATTGCGTGCGTGCGTGCGAGCGCGCCTATTTGTAGAAAAAGTGTACATGTGCGTATGTGTACTGTGTGTGTGTGTGTGTGTGTGTGTGTGTGTGTGTGTGTGTGTGTGTGTGTGCGCGCGCTGTGTATGCGTGCGTGCGTGAATATATGCTGACCCCCGTCTATATATCTAAACGTCAAAATCATTACTTGCAAAAAACTTCTTTATAGAAAAACAATGTTGAACACGAGTAACACATTTAGTTAGAAATGCGCATACAAAACAACTTATACGTACAAGGCAATTAAATCGATTATATATACACAGATCTATTTACATAAATTCATAAATACACACATTCAACAACTATAATATGAACACGTTTGATGGTTTCACTTACACTCAAAGTAACCAACGGCACCTCATACAAAGCTGGGAACAAGTTGTGTTTCAAATGTTGCTAACTCCTGACAGTTCTCAATGACAGGCCACATAACGAAGACACCTAATGTGATAAATCACCAGTTCCTGTCTTCTAACAGATAATTATAGCTGTAACATGATTATGCATCTATTATTGTTCATGTCTGTGCTTTGTGGATTATATTAAAGAATGTGTACAATGAATTTCATTCGTCAGTTCTTAGGGAGCTAGTCTGTGGTTTTTATAATTAAAATTACTACATTTGTGATGTGAAAATAAATCTAAATAATCCATGTTGTAATTCATATTGTAAAATGTAATGCAGTATTACAGTTATCATTAACAACTTTAAATAATACAAATTTGATAGCCTATAGTTATATGTCACTTTGGTATTAGTAAACAGAATTTGAAGAGCTGAAAAATCATGATTTAGCAACATGTGTTTGAAGTTATTATTTTTGGCTATATGTTCACTTAATAATTTAAAATCATTGTACATTTTCATTAACATATTCATGCACTTAGATACATGATGCTACCATTTTAAAATATTAATTTATGCTCTACATTGTTCTTTCTCGTATTTTGCCACCTGAAACATACACCAAACATCATGTATGTCACATCAAACGTCATGTATGTCACATCAAACATCATGTATGTCACATCAAAAATCATGTATGTCGCACCAAAATTAAATAATCATGAGAAAAATAATTTGGTACATGAAACACAGGTGTGACTGTCAGATTGTTTATAAACCCTGAAACCCCATTTCACTACCACTGAGCAGAATAGCTACTGATAAAAAGATATCATACAAATTAGTTTTATATGTTGATGATTGAAGGTATACACTATCTCATACTTAGCTATGTACTGCTTAACAACTGAATGCTTATCAATACATAAAAGTAGAGAATTACACATTTTGTTTTAAATATATACACACAATAATGATAATAAGCATTCATATTAATGTATGCGTGTAGACACCAAATATATGAATTATATACAAAAAGGCGTACAGAGATTACCATGACAACACAACAACAGCACGTAATTGTCTGTCCATATAGCTCAAGTGTGACACATAACCACGTATTATGCTATGAAACTCTCCTCTAACAGTCTCATTCAGTATTCACATAGGCAGCCATTTGTAAATAATTGTACGATTTTATCATGTGATGTTAATTTCAATTTTATATCACGTTACTAGGGACATCACAAGGAGGTGATGGTGTTTTACATCTGGAATAAGTTAGTTAGCCTTCCAGAAAGGTAACAACACCACATTATACAATTTCTATGCTCATGTGCAATTTATAGCCTGATTTTCAGATGACGTTGTGTCAACCAAACTTACATGTGACAATTCTAGACATCAAACTTCGATCTTCACTCATGCTACTAATAACACAATCTTCATAGTAACTGCTGATTCTTTAAAAAAAACATGTTAATCTTTTGCAAGAAGGAGGTACAAAAATCCAAATCATTCCCAAATTGTTACTGCTAATTAACCGATGTTGTATTAGTTTGAGAATCAAATATTGAGCAAATAAATATTGGATGAAAAACCTGATACAAATTGCTCAAGTAAACCAACATCAATGTAGATACTTCCCAGACAGTCATCTATGTAACGGTTACCTGTGGACAAAACAGGTGTGCTTGCAATGTTGATGACAAAACAAAGACAACAGTAAAAAAATCCAAAAGCTGCACTCTCTATATGTCTGCTGTTGTTTGTGCCTTCCTTCTGCAAGCCCTATAAACAATGTCATTTGCAAACTGAGCGTGACCGATACGTCACAATAGCACCATCTTCTTCTCCAGAGGGAGCCACGAGGCAAAGATGGCTGCTTCGGAGGCTGACCCACGTATCCCTGATTGCGTCAAATGTTGACAGTTTTGTATCATCGCCGACTGGTGCTGTGGATAATGTAATAGCAGAGAAAGTGCTGCCATCTGCAGTCCCATTTCTGAATCACCACTCGGTCCGATTCAGCTTAGCTGGCGAGTGTTCTGGAAAGAACAGGATTGACAACACTGAGATGTTAGAATAATACTCTCCTATGTACCATAGACAGCTCGCCAGACAGGATATTTCATTAAGCAGATGAGTGAGATGAACTTGTGTTTTAAATGTTTACACGTATCGTGCGTACTCATGTAAATTAAACCGCTATGGAAATAATGCACAAACAAAGAAACAAATTAAATATTTTATTAACTGATTGGGAGCAGGAGGCTGCCTTTAAGACTAAAATTAGAACCCACATCTGGTGTTTGGTTCACCAGCAACAATAAGATTGGAGAATTCAGGTAGCATAATGAGGTAATACTATACTGTTTTGGTCAATGTTGATGGTTGGATGAGTAATCAAGTTGTTAAAAAGAACAGCACTGACTCTTGCCCTTAGAAATACTGTCTAGATTATATTTTAGAATGTGACCATAAGAATCCCATTGAATTGTATAAACAATAAAATACAATTCTATAGACGTTTTATGGCAAGGAATACTTTTTGAGATTTCTAGCTTTATAGATTTCTAAAGAATTTTTGCTAAGAGAAATTGAGTGTGTAAGTTGTGACTTACTGTGTTGACACATTGCCCCATAGTGTGTTTGAGGACACTTGCAGCGTCCACGTCGACATCGTCCGCCATGACGGCATGGTCGTCGACATCGCTTCCACGAACGACGTCGAGATTTGCGCTCACATTTGTCACCATGGTAACCGGGTTTGCATCGACACTGCCCCGGCTTGAGACAGAATGCGTTGATATTGCACCCACCACTGCATATAGCTGCAACATACAGAGTACCACTTGTCAGACTCACCGCAAAATGTGTGTGTGTGTGTGTGTGTGTGTGTGTGTGTGTGTGTGTGTGTGTGTGTGTGTGTGTGTTTCTGTGCGTTGTGTATATATATGTATGTATGGTGTGTATGTATGGTGTGTATGCATGAATGTGTGTACATATGTGTGTTATGTGTGTATGGTATGTGTGTATGGTATGTATGTGTATGGTGTGTGTATGTGTGTATGTGTGTTGTGTGTGTATGTGTGTTGTGTGTATGTGTATGTGTATGTGTATGTGTATGTGTATGTGTATGTGTATGTGTATGTGTATGTGTATGTGTATGTGTATGTGTATGTGTATGTGTATGTGTATGTGTGTTGTTTATGTTATGTGTGTGTATGTTATGTGTGTGTATGTGTGTATGTGTATGTGTGTGTGTGTGTGTGTGTGTGTGTGTGTGTGTGTGTGTGTGTGTGTGTGTGTGTGTGTGTGTGTGTGTGTGTGTGTGTGTGAGAGTGTGTGTGTGTGTGTGTGTGTGTGTATGTGTGTGTGTGTGGTATCTGTGTGTGGTATTAGTGTGTATTAGTGTGTGTTGTGTGTATGTGTATGGTGTATATGTGTGTGCATAGTGTATGTGTGTATGGTGTGTGTATGTATGTTGTGTATACTTGTGTGGTATGAGTGTGTGTAAGTGTGTTGTGTGTGTGTGTATGTGTGTGTGTGTGTGCATGTGCGTGTGCGTGTGCGTGTGCGTGTGCGTGTGCGTGTGCGTGTGCGTGTATGTGAGTACGTATTTAGACATGCAAATGAGTCTTCCATCACAGTCTACATGCCCACAAAAGCCACTGTTGAACTGGGAGTAGAAACATGATTGTTTAGCAGCTTGTGGCCACCCTAAACCAAGGACAGTGTTTAAGGGCTAAAGTACTTGCAAAACAATGTGGAATACTGACAGAAAAGGCCCAGCATTTGGTATATGCCTCACACAGGACAGACTCTACAAACATAGATAAATATTTGATATGTTACAAATTGTTGACAAACAAGAAGGTATGATATGTAGATTAGGGTATGCTCTGCTGCAACGTATTGTTGTGAAACAATAGTAGAATAAAAATTGCCCATAATTTGCAGACACAAGCATAAATCCATTATGACATTGTAAATGGTAAAATGTGCACTGAACTCACCATTTTGACACCAGGCACCCTTGTAGCCCGCCGAACACAGACATTTATTGAAGGCAACACAGCGCCCCCTGTTGGCACACCTGGGGCGACAGTGGTGCGGGGACTTGAAGTACCACGGCACTGTGAGAATGAATTAATTGACAGGATGATCACAGGATGTTTGCTCACTAGACGACCCGACCCCATCACATCAGTTGAAGGATACAAAAGTCAAATAAATACTTTAAACTTGAGAATTAACAGTTTCTTACTCATCTTAACCAACATAACCAATTATTAGATATCATCTACATGACTACAATAACAAATTACATAAACACATTCCACATACAAAATAACAACATTTAAAATAAATTATAACTTTTTAAGTACATTGGTAATTAAAACGTCCATGAGCATCATAAATGTACAGATGTAAGAATATTATCAAGGTGTAATATAAGAGGCATAATGTTATTTTGAAAATATTAATCTACATCTTGCTTCCAATGAAGTAATTATTTATTATACTCATTGCTATTTATTACAAACCTACTGTACTTCAGTGACTGGTCTTTTCAAGTTCAATACACACAATAAAACATACTCTTTGAATCATAACGTAAGATAAACAATTCTGTAAACATTTCAATCTGATATTATTATTTATTAACATTCACAAACAAAACAATTTAACAAAACACACACAAAACTTACAATTATCCCAGTATTTTTCTTTCTTCTTTATCTTCTTACAACACAACACCCCCGTTGTTACGCCCTCCCGATAGTTGCACCCTCCGACCGTAGTCCGCCCTTTCAGAACATCTATTCGCCCTACTGCGAGGCATGACTTGAGGTTGTGTCGCATATGTCCACACTCTGACCCAATTCCGGCCATATCACTGCGATGGCATCTGTCCAGGAGGCAAACAGAAAGTAAGGCACTAGGAAGGTCTATCTCCAGGAGGCAAACACATTAAGTTGGAGGGACAGGCCTGGCAGGATGTAGCATGGCATGGCCAGGAGGCAAACAAGCCCTGAGATACCTGGACGCCATCTGCCCAGGAGGCAACCATTTGTCAAGTCACTGGGATGGTGTCTGTGATGGAGGCAAACTGCGAGACTTGAGGAAGTTGATGATTATCAACAGAAGAAATATTACAATAGTTTACAAATGTTAAATTCCACTGCTTCACCTGCATATTAACGTGCTAACTTTGGGGAATGCAAAGTGCATCTCCTCTTTGTCACCCAGGACCACTCGTTTTGCAAATCCTTGGACCTGGGCCCTCTGATCTACAAATCAGTAACATCCTTTTGAAAATACAAGAACAGTTATTTATTTATTTACGTTTGTGTTTTATATGCAACTTTCTGAAGGACTTATTGTCACCGTCAACATTTCTTACAAATAATCCTGATGTGTTGGAAGGTATACAACTGACATATTTCCACAAACCTACATGTCAAGTTGGTTAATTTTATCAAGTAGCTAGTCGAAAAATGTGACAAGCACATAATTGAATTGAAAAAGCAGGTTTAATGAGTACATGAACACATGCCATGGTTCACAAAACAAATCCCTTAAATACTTAAAATGTGTTGTTTTACTGGTTGCCTTCGAGGATTTGGCAGTTCTAATTCTGCCACCACACCACCTTCGAATAGCTCCACTTGGGTCTATTAAAATAAAAACAGTTACCTTGCCCAAATGCATTGTTTAAATGCCCCCTCTGAAGACACCAGTGAATGACTACAGCTGTTACTATACCTGTCGTAATTACTTATGCTTGTTCCCGGCCTTGGGATTGTACCAGGGCCAGTTCTGATACTGATGGCTGCAGATACTGTATACTTTCCAAACCTCACATTTTAGGCCAGCTTGTTTTGGGATATTTTGACATTTTGCTATACTTCAAAATGCAAGTGTAGGCATACACCTTGACAACTATGTAAATTTTTATTATACTTCTGTGATGCAAGCATTATGTTACATTAATGGCATATTTGTTTTTAGCGGTTGTCTACCTGTAAAATTCATGCATGTTAAAGTTAAACATTAAAAACAACTTTGCTGGATATTTTGCAATGCCATTAAAATTCATCCAAAAACTAGCTATGTATGTCTGACACTAATGGCTTGATGACTGAACATTTCTAAATGTTATATATTGTAATGTTGTAACTGGAGTGAAAAGCCAGAATGTAATGCCTAAACAGAGATCCCCACCCTCAGTAACACCATGATACTTGCCTGTAAGCCCCAAACCCCTCAGCATGACATACTTAATGGATGAACCCTTACTATCCAACACCAACAGGAATTGTTGACATCAACTCGGTATTATGTTTACATTTTTCATAGTTAACTGAATGCTTTGTAACATTTTGCTATCAGTAAATGCACTTGCTTAGTATTCATGATTCTCAAATTGTTACTTGTGACATAACTTACATTGATAAGGTTTGTACTAGCCGAGTGACCTGAACAGCAAGGTGACCCTATTAAAGGGTGATCTTAACTGTAGGGTGGTTGTATTAATGAGGTGACCATAAAGTGAAGTGTGACTGTATTTATGTGTGGTCTTTATATATTTATTTATGTCCCAAACTGAGACAGGACTGACATTAATGTTATTCTCCTATTTACAAGGATACACAATCCTCAATGTTGAATGCCACATTTGTACATTAAACATACCATGCCTGCCATGACCAGGTATAGAACCCGGGCCGCCATGTGTCAGGCTGATGTACTAACGACTACACTAACCACACCTGTCTAAAGGTGCGTTCTGTCTTAAAGAATCAAGGACAAATGAATAAGACATCTAATGGAACCTAAATCACAGATATGGAGCCAGTCCTGCCGATTTAAAAATATGCAGCACATTTTTAATTAATTAATTATTATTAATAAAATATTTACAATGTGCAACATATTTGGGAATACAATTGCTGAAAGTCACTAAATAAATATGTAAAATCTGTCGGCACAATTATACACACAACACAAATCACTGTATATGTAGCTTGAAATGTTTTCATGGAAAACCCAAATGATTTGTTATGAGTTCTATACATCTGTGTTTTGATGCAAAAGGTTGTACAGAACCTATTACAGGTAGTAAATTATTGACTCTATCCATTACAAATTGAACAAACCCAAGAAGATTTAATAAAGTTTTATCTTATAAAAATACTGCTTCATAAATATTGAATGTATCACCAGAGAACACAATTTTTAAAACTACTTCAATATTTAATAACAACTTACTTGACAACTATTTCACATATATTCACTTCCTAATAATCTGTATCAACTTTTGGGAAACTTACTTATACAATTCAGCAATGTTAATTATGAGTTCTTACATAATAACTAGAATATTTCATTGAAGGTAATTACAAAGAAATTATGCAACCTTAAATCCTTACAATTAGAATGAAATTACCTTGGCCCAAATGATCACCCAGTGTGAGTTTCTTAATTGGACCATAGTTCACTATACATGTTTGTCCAGGATGAAACAAGTTCCTGTGACATCTCACAGCTCCCCCGGGGAGTAATTACTACACTAGTAGCCACCTGGTGACCAGGTGAGAAATGACACCCACCTACTGCAGCTGCTGAGCTTGTTAGCTGCGTTGTAGGCGTAGCAGCCGTCCAGCGATGTCGCTTCGGTCCACGTGATGTCCCTCAGTGCACTGGCGTGACGTGCACTACACACGTGCCAGCCGCGGGCACAAAGGTGGCGCCCCCTTTTGACATGGCCACGCCATGCACCACTGCATGCCTGGACACCCTCGTGTTGCGACAGACCCTCAGTGCTGCCATCTGCACAGCCTGATGTGTAGTCTGCAACAACGGGCCAGATTCTACATTCGACCCAGAAGTATTGTGTTTGTGTGCTCGGTCATTGTTATAGATCCAGGGACTGTTTCACTCAGATTATGAGCTCTTAAGAAAAATTGGTCACTACATGAAATTGTTGATAAATTCAATTACTTTTTTAAATATCCTTTTTCCATATTATCAAGGACAATATTTCCATGACACATTCATGTCATTGTCTTGACAGTTTTCATTTATTCAAGATCACTGTTAAGAACCAAAATAAGTTTTAAAGTGCAAAACCGGATTTCAGAGCTCTTAACAACATTAATGACATGGTCCCCTGATGTGGCCTCAGCATTTGGAAAACTAGTAATCTTAGTCCGAACTGAACCTTTAGCTGTCAAAATACTGGAAATATGTATTCTTGTTATTGGTCTGAAAAAATATACTATTAAGGATACGTACCATGGCCTTAAAATAAGAGACTATTAAAATAAACATACCCGAGGGGTAGTTAATTGTTTCTATAAAATGTGGCAGCTTCGTTATCAAATAAATTGTACCCCTTGTCACCAATTTAATAGAAACTAGCCGTGTAACTTAATATTTAGTTTCGTATTAATGATGATAGATGTGATTGTTTAGAAAGATGAGTAAACTCAAGTGTAAACACACACACTTATCTTTAGATGTTTGGAACATCGCTGGTAACTGATTTGCGATGGTGACACTTACCTGTGATGATGACCTTGGCGTTGGCGGTGTCATTGCCGGCAGAGTTGGTGGCATGACACTGGTAGAGTCCTGTGTCAGTGAGTCGTGTCTCTGACACGAGAAGGTAACCTGTGGGAAATGTTCTTAGTGAGACATACATGTACTTGTCATATGGTACTGCACATACTCATCCATACATGATACACTCTTGTCTGGTTTACTGTGAACATAATTGTTGAAATGATTAAATAAATTGTCCTTGGTCTACATTTTGCAACTAGCCAAAGTCATTTGATGGGCTTTGTTTTCAGAAGGCTAGGATTGACAATAACAATACAGAAATATTGCATAATTGTGATCATGCATGCACATGAAGATGAGATTCCAATTTTTTAAATCACCTACATTTTTTGAAGAGTTAAATGAATTAGTAGTTTATATGAAGACCTTTTTAAAACAAGATACAACGGCTGCCCACAAATTCACAATAGATTGGTTTGACCAAGTCGAAAATCAACGAATCCAGTTGCCAACCTTATACTGAATGTTAGCTGGGTGAGACAGAAACTCACCCCAGTCAAGAACTAAGATGTGGGTAAATTACACAAACTTAGGGTCATTATGTCAATTTAGGGTCATTACGGGGTATGTCTACTTGCATGCAATTTTGAAAATCACTATAAAATTAGTTAATAGTTTGTGTGAAAATGTCATTAAAACAATACATAATGGTTGTCCACAAATTTATTATATAATTGACAACTGATTGGTTTTACCAAATTCACGATCGCTAATGAAAGTCAATCCAGACTCCACCAACTGTGAACTAGAAACTCACCCGAGTCAAGGACTGAGATTCGGGAGGCACCATTGGGAAGAAGGACTCCATCCTTGTACCACAGCACCAAGGGGGGAGGACTTCCCCTGGCCCGACATGACAAGACAAATGTCACCCCGGTCGACAACTGGGAGAAGGACTTGGGATGCACGAGGATCTCAGGTCGCCTCCCTTCAACAGACAGGCTGGGTTCAGTTGATGCACAGGGTCTGGACTCTGTTATAACTAGTTATTTGTGTAGCAGCAGGAGTGATTATATTTTACATAAGTGGCCTTTATAACCTATCCTAAACTGGCTGGATTATTCATGTCTAGATTTTCTTTAAACTTCATGAGTACATGAAACATTATTTTAATCAGAAATGTTCTAAATAACTGAAACCTATGGGGAACCTACATGATCACTAGAGGGCGCTGATACACAACTTGGGCCTGTGATGTAATCACGCTCTTTATGCATGCATGCATGGGCTGTTTATTTCTTTTTTTAGTTTATCTTTGAATTCTTTTAGACGGCAACTATTATTAATAATATAAGGCATATCCCCGATGTGTGTTAACAAATGCTGGCTATAACATATGAATGCAGCGTATAAAAGTCACAGGACACTGGCGGTTCACAGCACGAGGCCCAAGTTGAATAGCGGCGCCACCTGGATTATTAGTTCTGTAAGTTCGCCATTCGGTGGCTTGCCTTTCTTTTTCCACGAACATTTGGGTAACTTGAAAGAACCAACACACTGGAAATAACCTACACACCTGCATGAGGTGTTGTAAACGTCTGCTCCCACCTGTAAGAGACCAACACAAGGCCTGGGTGCCTGGACTACAACAAGGACCCACTGCTGTCTCAAGGACTATCTGGTTACACTGTTGTCCCAAGTTCCTGCAGGGTGTCTGGAGCTAAGGAGAAGGCTTGGTGTTCTGTTTGTTTTTGCTTCCTCTTAAGCGTAATCATCCTTCTTCCCATGCCAGGGCTCACAAACAGCTGCGCCCCACGCTGACTGACAAATTACGCATCAAGTTCTACCCCATGCAAGTGTACAGCCAACCAGAATCGGTGAGGCGTGACAACTATTCACCTTGATAATTATCAGCTGCAACCGCCAAGAGAGGTCCAGAAGGGGTCAGACCACAATTTCCACAGCAGGAAGTCACAGAGCCTCGGGCTAGATTCATTCTCTGAAGCCAGGGGGAGCTACTGACTACATCAGTGTCGGTACGCCTGGCCCCTCTTGTCTTGTGGAACCGTTGATTTATCGCTGGGTACGACACCCCATCATCTGACTACATTTTAGATGTCAGCTTTTTTCTTATTAATTTCCTGTTACAAAATAACCCCTTGTTGTTGAGTGTTTGAAGTTAAACTATTTCTAAGAACCACATAACAAGGACAGTATTGAGTGGGACGCCATGCATTAAATGACCGTCTACACATAGTTTAGGATAAATACCAGGGGTAATATAGCAACTAACAACTCCTGGTTAGCAGAACAGCGCATGACTTTACACAGTAAAATAAAGTAATTTTCTGACTTGGCAGCAAAACATATCACCCAAGGTGGATGAATTGTATAATAAAATTGACACACTCGATTTATTTGGTAAATTGTTGTAATTTCAGGCAAAAAATGCATTCAAATTAAGAGCATGATGTGCATTTTAAAATAATTACCTGACATAAAATAAATTGCAGCTAAATATTGGCTAAACATTAATTAAAGTAATCTTTTAATTTTTAATATCAATTAAGTAATTAAATAAATAATTGAAAGGCAATGTGAAAACATGTCATGACGATATGTAATAGTTAAAACAAAACATTTTATAAATAATCTGTTTTAAAAAGAAGGGTTTTAAGTTGAGATTTGAACAGATCCACAAAGGTGGATCATATCTCGTCCATCTCACCTGGGTTTTGACAGCACAGTACCCCGCTGGCCAGACCAGGGCGAAAGGTACAGGCCCTGTTGAAGTGGGTGTCCACGCAACAGCTCACGTCTATCTTGCCCCCTGTGATACAGGACTGGTGCCCGTAGCTCTGGTGTGGGCAACCCCGCCCAATTCCTGCCAGGTCATCCTAGGGACAAAAACACAGGTGTACACAGGCTCTTGTAAACAGTCCACTTAGCTGAGCCTGATTGATCATTCAGGTGTGTGTTGTGAGAAAACTCTGCTCACTTCCTGGCATTAACAGGTAATAGAAAACCACAACACCAGTTTTTTTGGGGAAGGGTCCTGTAAATGGAAGAGGGAAAACTGCAGATAGATGATGATCAATATTCTGAACAGAAAGGTTGGGAATCACCAGGTCCTTCAAGTGTGTAAAAGATTTGTATACTCAATAAAACGTTAGCACTAGATGTATGAAACTTGGTGTTTGATGAACAACTGCCAGAAAGTTGATGGCTTCCATCAATCTGTTTCAAAACAAACTCAGTAACGTTATTTTTGAAAAACAAATTTCAAAAGTCAAGAGAGAATATAAAATAGATTCTCAATCTTGAAAAATTTCAAAAGGGTGTATGGTGGTGTTGGAGGAGCCTGCCACATGTTCCTGTCAGCCTCCTCATTTATTAAGCTTACCATATACTTATGAATACAAGCATTGGTTTTGTTGTCCATATAAGTGCAGTATGAGTTTCATAGACAAATGTTTGAATGAACTGACTACACGAAATGTGAATTTTCTTAGCATAAGCATAACCATTTTGAAAAATGGCATTTATCATGATACATTTTGAACATTAAGTACTTTCAACAGAAATATAAAAGAACACAACTGAAGTTATCACTGATTTCACAACACCAATCAATTAATCAGAAGCACGTCCAAAAAATCTTTGACCAAATCAATTTGTCATAGTAATAATAGTACAGTAATTATAGGAATACTAATATTTATGGAAAAGTGATATGGGAAGGGAGTGCAGTGTCTCTGGAGTAGAGCTTTGGACTTTCAATTAAGAGAATCCGGGTTTGAATCCTGTGTGGGCAAGTTTTTTCACTCTACATTGCTCCAGTTCACTGTTATAAATGAGTATCTGGCTACAGACAGTGGTGGAGTTCGGTATGAGCAGCCTTTGTGTATTAATTGCAGCATGGCTGGATGCTTCCCACAGACATTGAAATGGTGTCTTATTGATTAGGTAAAAGTGTAAAATGCTGTGAGCAATCCTGAGGGCTGGATACAGCACTATATAACAACTGACCTCGTTTACCTTATTTTAAAGTATGAGATGGGAGACTGGGGGGTGGGTGGGGGGTTCACCAACCTGTTCCAGAGAGCTGAGACAAGGCCGACACTCCCCCGTGTCCTGGGCGGCATTGAAAGCGAAACATCCAGTGACACCAGTGGCAGCCTTCCACGTTATTGTCTTCAGTAGACGTGCATCTTGTGATGAGCACACGTGCCAGCCGTCCGCACACAGCATGCTTGCATTCTCCACGTGTCCCGTCCACTCCCCGGCGCATGCTGCTAGGTGTGTGTGTGTCTCGTCCTGCAGTCCTTCTGTCGTTCCATCCGTACAACCTGAAGCTGCAGAAACACGGGAACTGTAAGCTGAGTTGTACTACAAGAGTGTACAATGTCAACAGGTTAGTCTAACTGGCCTAAATTACCATCTTCCGAATGCTGCTAAACACACAGCCACGGAAAATAGTTTCCCCTGTTATTCAGGTATAATGTCTGCTATTACGTCAATTTCAATTTTTTCTCATTAACATTTATACAAAATATTGAATATTTATTGGCAATCCTCAAGACAGAATAATCTCAGAAAGTGTGTAAATGAAGAATCAATTTACATCCATGTAACATATTGTACAAACCTTGAAACATGTAAAAATCCTTAACCACTGGAAATTTCTTTAAAAAATACTTCTACTATAAAGTTCCGATAACACTTTTCACTAACTAGATGGTGCCATTATGATAACGTGTTTTTATAATACATTATCACAACCAAATCACAACCTGTTATATACAACAATAAACACATTTAGGGACTTCAAAATGTAACTGCAAATGTAACCCTATATCAGAAAAATACTTAATAAAATTATTTACTTTTATATTAAATATATCTGGGAATAATTTCTGACTGATCGCTTATTATATTTAACAATGAGAATGGATGTTGAAATATTTTAAAATGAGTTTGAAAGTTACCTATATTCTTCATCATAACAAGTTTGTGAGTGTAAGAGACTGTCATTGGGAGTCTTGTATGGAAAATGGGAACTTGGCTTATGTGTTCTCAGAGGGCAAGGAATGACAATGTCAATATAGAAACAAGTGCAAAATCGTATCGTCATTTCAAATAAAGACTGGATTAATTCCAATTTAGAAAATTGCTTAAATCGATTAAATAATAGTTTTCGATAATTTTATTTTATCTACAAGCAAATTGATTATGCAATTGACAATTGATTTGTTTGAATAAATTGATGATTGTTAATGAAAATCAATCCAGGTCTTGACCTTACGGAAGGTTACAATATGAGGCCCATAATGAGGGCAGCAATTCACCTGAATCAAGGATTGAAAGGTGGGAGTCACAGTTCCCAGGCAGTCAGGTGAGGTGGGTTGATAAATGAGTTTGGTGGTAAAGAGTTGACAGGTTCATGCAGAAGCCAGGACTCAAGCCATCATATTAATCATTACTTGAACAACTTGTAACAACCAGACCTGTACTTGTTGTGGCAGGAATCACACTTGACATACCAATATCTGTACTTATTGTGGCAGGAATCACACTCTACATAACAAGATCTGAACTTGTTGTGGCAGAAATCACACTCTACATAACAAGATCTGTACTTATTGTGGCAGGAATCACACTCTACATAACAAGATTTGTACCTGTTGTGGCAAAAATCACACTTGACATACCAAGATCTGTACTTATTGTGGCAGGAATCACACTCTACATAACAAGATTTGTACTTGTTGTGGCAAAAATCACACTTGACATACCAAGATCTGTACTTATTGTGGCAGGAATCACACTCTACATAACAAGATTTGTACTTGTTGTGGCAGAAATCACACTTGACATAACAAGATCTGTACTTATTGTGGTAGGAATCACACTCTACACAACAAGATTTGTACTTGTGGCAGGAATCACACTCTACATAACAAGATTTGTACTTGTGGCAAAAATCACACTTGACATACCAAGATCTGTACTTATTGTGGCAGGAATCACACTCTACATTACAAGATTTGTACTTGTTGTGGCAGGAATCACACTTGACATACCAAGATCTGTACTTATTGTGGCAGGAATCACACTCTACATAACAAGATTTGTACTTGTTGTGGCAGGAATCACACTTGACATAACAAGATCTGTACTTATTGTGGCAGGATTCACTCTACATTACAAGATTTGTACTTGTTGTGGCAGGAATCACACTTGACATACCAAGATCTGTACTTATTGTGGCAGGAATCACACTCTACATAACAAGATTTGTACTTGTTGTGGCAGGAATCACACTTGACATAACAAGATCTGTACTTATTGTGGCAGGATTCACTCTACATAATAAGATCTGTACTTGTTGTGGCAGGAATCACACTTGACATACCAAGATCTGTACTTATTGTGGCAGGAATCACACTCTACATAACAAGATTTGTACTTGTTGTGGCAGGAATCACACTTGACATAACAAGATCTGTACTTATTGTGGCAGGAATCACACTCTACATAACAAGATCTGTACTTGTTGTGGCAGGAATCACACTTGACATACCAAGATCTGTACTTATTGTGGCAGGAATCACACTCTACATAACAAGATTTGTACTTGTTGTGGCAGGAATCACACTTCACATAACAAGATCTGTACTTATTGTGGCAGGATTCACACTCTACATAACAAGATCTGTACTTGTTGTGGCAGGAATCACACTTGACATACCAAGATATGTACTTGTTGTGGCAGGAATCACACTTGACATACCAAGATCTGTACTTGTTGTGGCAGGAATCACACTTGACATACCAAGATCTCTACTTGTTGTGGCAGGAATCACACTTGACATACCAAGATCTCTACTTGTTGTGGCAGGAATCACACTTGACATACCAAGATCTATACTTGTTGTGGCAGGAATCACACTTGACATAACAAGATCTGTACTTGTTGTGGCAGGAATCACACTTGACATAACAAGATCTGTACTTGTTGTGGCAGGAATCACACTTGACATAACAAGACCTGTACTTGTTGTGGCAGGAATCATACTTGACATAACAAGATCTGTACTTGTTGTGGCAGGAATCACACTTGACATAACAAGATCTGTACTTATTGTGGCAGGATTCACACTCTACATAACAAGATCTGTACTTGTTGTGGCAGGAATCACACTTGACATACCAAGATATGTACTTGTTGTGGCAGGAATCACACTTGACATACCAAGATCTCTACTTGTTGTGGCAGGAATCACACTTGACATACCAAGATCTCTACTTGTTGTGGCAGGAATCACACTTGACATACCAAGATCTCTACTTGTTGTGGCAGGAATCACACTTGACATACCAAGATCTATACTTGTTGTGGCAGGAATCACACTTGACATAACAAGATCTGTACTTGTTGTGGCAGGAATCACACTTGACATAACAAGATCTGTACTTGTTGTGGCAGGAATCACACTTGACATAACAAGACCTGTACTTGTTGTGGCAGGAATCATACTTGACATAACAAGATCTGTACTTGTTGTGGCAGGAATCACACTTGATATACCAAGATCTGTACTTATTGTGGCAGGATTCACACTTACATAACAAGATCTGTACTTGTTGTGGCAGGAATCACACTTGACATAACAAGATCTGTACTTATTGTGGCAGGAATCACACTCTACATAACAAGATTTGTACTTGTTGTGGCAGGAATCACACTTGACATAACAAGATCTGTACTTATTGTGGCAGGAATTCACACTCTACATAACAAGATCTGTACTTGTTGTGGCAGGAATCACACTTGACATACCAAGATCTGTACTTATTGTGGCAGGAATCACACTCTACATAACAAGATTTGTACTTGTTGTGGCAGGAATCACACTTGACATAACAAGATCTGTACTTATTGTGGCAGGATTCACTCTACATAACAAGATCTGTACTTGTTGTGGCAGGAATCACACTTGACATAACAAGATATGTACTTATTGTGGCAGGATTCACTCTACATAACAAGATCTGTACTTGTTGTGGCAGGAATCACACTTGACATAACAAGATCTGTACTTATTGTGGCAGGATTCACTCTACATAACAAGATCTGTACTTATTGTGGCAGGAATCACACTCTACATAACAAGATTTGTACTTGTTGTGGCAGGAATCACACTTGACATAACAAGATCTGTACTTATTGTGGCAGGAATTCACACTCTACATAACAAGATCTCTACTTGTTGTGGCAGGAATCACACTTGACATACCAAGATCTCTACTTGTTGTGGCAGGAATCACACTTGACATACCAAGATCTCTACTTGTTGTGGCAGGAATCACACTTGACATACCAAGATCTATACTTGTTGTGGCAGGAATCACACTTGACATAACAAGATCTGTACTTGTTGTGGCAGGAATCACACTTGACATAACAAGATCTGTACTTGTTGTGGCAGGAATCACACTTGACATAACAAGACCTGTACTTGTTGTGGCAGGAATCACACTTGACATAACAAGACCTGTACTTGTTGTGGCAGGAATCATACTTGACATAACAAGATCTGTACTTGTTGTGGCAGGAATCACACTTGATATACCAAGATCTCTACTTGTTGTGGCAGGAATCACACTTGACATAACAAGATCTGTACTTATTGTGGCAGGATTCACTCTACATAACAAGATCTGTACTTGTTGTGGCAGGAATCACACTTGACATACCAAGATCTGTACTTATTGTGGCAGGAATCACACTCTACATAACAAGATCTTGTACTTGTTGTGGCAGGAATCACACTTGACATAACAAGATATGTACTTATTGTGGCAGGATTCACTCTACATAACAAGATCTGTACTTGTTGTGGCAGGAATCACACTTGACATAACAAGATCTGTACTTATTGTGGCAGGAATCACACTTACATAACAAGATCTGTACTTGTTGTGGCAGGAATCACACTTGACATAACAAGATCTGTACTTATTGTGGCAGGAATTCACACTCTACATAACAAGATCTGTACTTGTTGTGGCAGGAATCACACTTGACATACCAAGATCTGTACTTGTTGTGGCAGAAATCACACTTGACATAACATGATCTGTACTTGTTGTGGCAGAAATCACACTTGACATACCAAGATATGTACTTGTTGTGGCAGGAATCACAGTTGACATAACGTGATCTGTACTTGTTGTGGCAGGAATCACAATTGACATAACAATATCCAGGTTTGTTATAAACAGATCCAGCCTTATAAAAGCAAGATTTATACTTTAACTAACAATATGTCCATGTTTTAACAAGATACAGACTAATAAAAACAAGGCTCAGACAACAATATAGTTCAACGAAACTGACACAATGACAGACATGTTGGTTACACAGCTCAATGACTTTTTTGAAATCATTGGTTTGGCCAAACCATGGATCAATGAGTGTTTTATGATTACTGGCTGTGTGCAGCCATTTGGGGAATTATTTTACAGGTGTGTGGCTGTTACTATTGTGGTACATCTGTGTCGGCTGACATAAACACAATGCGTTACACCCAGGAAACAATCTACACACGTATTTGAAGTAATCAATACTGGTAGTGAAACTTCAGTCAAAGTTCATGTGATGTTTATACATTTAATATAATCTCTACCTGTAACTTAAGGTTTTTCCAAACACATTTTAATATTATCAATATAGCATTACTAGCTATTGTTCTATATATATATATATATATATATATATATATATATATATATATATATATATATATATTATCACTCACTCACTAATTGTTTATATAATCGAAACGATTGGTCTATAACAAGTGAGTAGTTTGGTCTGTATCAAGTGAGTAGGTTGGTCTGTAACAAGTGAGTAGTTTGGTCTGTAACAAGTGAGTAGTTTGGTCTGTATCAAGTGAGTAGTTTGGTCTGTATCAAGTGAGTAGTTTGGTCTGTATCAAGTGAGTAGTTTGGTCTGTATCAAGTGAGTAGTTTGGTCTGTATCAAGTGAGTAGTTTGGTCTGTATCAAGTGAGTAGTTTGGTCTGTAATCAAGTGAGTAGTTTGGTCTGTATCAAGTGAGTAGTTTGGTCTGTATCAAGTGAGTAGGTTGGTCTGTATCAAGTGAGTACCGGGTAGTTTGGTCTGTAACAAATGAGTAGGTTGGTCTGTAACAAGTGAGTAGTTTAGTATGTATCAAGTGAGTAGTTTGGTCTGTATCAAGTGAGTAGTTTGGTCTGTATCAAGTGAGTAGTTTGGTCTGTAACAAGTGAGTAGTTTGGTCTGTATCAAGTGAGTAGTTTAGTCTGTATCAAGTGAGTACTTTGGTCTGTATCAAGTGAGTAGTTTGGTCTGTATCAAGTGAGTAGTTTGGTCTGTAACAAGTGAGTAGTTTAGTCTGTATCAAGTGAGTAGGTTGGTCTGTAACAAGTGAGTAGGTTGGTCTGTAACAAGTGAGTAGTTTGGTCTGTAACAAGTGAGTAGTTTGGTCTGTATCAAGTGAGTAGGTTGGTCTGTAACAAGTGAGTAGGTTGGTCTGTAACAAGTGAGTAGTTTGGTCTGTAACAAGTGAGTAGTTTGGTCTGTAACAAGTGAGTAGTTTGGTCTGTATCAAGTGAGTAGGTTGGTCTGTAACAAGTGAGTAGGTTGGTCTGTAACAGGTGAGTAGTTTGGTCTGTAACAAGTGAGTAGTTTGGTCTGTATCATGTGAGTAGGTTGGTCTGTAACAAGTGAGTAGGTTGGTCTGTAACAAGTGAGTAGTTTAGTCTGTATCAAGTGATTATTTTGGTCTGTAACAAGTGAGTAGTTTGGTATGTAACAAGTGAGTAGTTTAGTCTGTATCAAGTGAGTAGGTTGGTCTGTAACAAGTGAGTAGGTTGGTCTGTAACAAGTGAGTAGGTTGGTCTGTAACAAGTGAGTAGATTGGTCTGTAACAAGTGAGTAGTTTAGTCTGTCACAAATGAGTAGGTTGGTATGTAACAAGTGAGTAGTTTGGTCTGTAACAAGTGAGTAGTTTGGTCTGTAACAAGTGAGTAGGTTGGTCTGTATCAAGTGAGTAGGTTGGTCTGTAACAAGTGAGTAGGTTGGTCTGTAACAAGTGAGTAGGTTGATATGTAACAAGTGAGTAGTTTGGTCTGTAACAAGTGAGTAGTTTGGTTTGTAACAAGTGAGTAGTTTGGTCTGTAACAAGTGAGTAGGTTGGTCTGTAACAAGTGAGTAGGTTGGTCTGTATCAACTGAGTAGGTTGGTCTGTAACAAGTGAGTAGGTTGGTCGGTCTGTAACAAGTGAGTAGGTTGGTCTGTAACAAGTGAGTAGTTTGGTCTGTAACAAGTGAGTAGGTTGGTCTGTAACAAGTGAGTAGTTTAGTCTGTATCAAGTGAGTAGTTTGGTCTGTAACAAGTGAGTAGGTTGGTCGGTCTGTAACAAGTGAGCATAAACGCATCTATTGGTTCACAATGATGTGTAAACACGGCACATCCTGCTGCTTTTAGACCCAGCCCAAGGGTATGGACTGTGAAGTGTTCACTTGTGGTTAGCTAAAATGGCACCGTGAGAACTACACATGTGTTGACACTGGAGTGCTGTCATGTAATTTATGTTGAATATGAATGAGACATGATTAAGTATAAGTGCGAATTCCAAAACTTTTAGGTGGCCACCCAAATTTGAGTAAAAGTACACCAAATTCCAGTGAAAGATTAGGCCTGATCTATCCTACTGGAAAGAAATGTAATGCTTTTATTTTTTCTAAATTTTGCATGGGTTCTTACCAGTAATGGTTTGTACAAGTTCTAGATGGATATTAATGGACGCCCTGACTCGGACTGTTCACAGTGTAAAACAACTTTCCTGCAATTGTGCATTAATGTTGTCATATATGTAAAACACTTTAACAATGTTTAACTAGATGTTGCACTATATAAGTATATTTATCTACCCAATGGTTGCATATTAAAATGTAGGCCACATCTGCACATTGAGTATGAATTACTTACTTTGGGAAATCATCTTAGAAGTCTGTGTGCACCCAGGACCACAGGATGGGCATTTTTGAAAGTTTTTGAATTATGATATAAAGCAAATATTTACATACACCATTAATCAACATGGCATTTGGGGAAATAAATCACACAGATGTGTGGGGTGAGCTGGGGTGAAGCCAACTGATTCATAACCGCACATATCCATCATGTAGCAGGGTAATCACTTAATCACCACCCCTACCCTCTAGAGAAAGAAAAAATCTGCCATGCACCTGTGACCCCTGACCTCCAGGGCTCAGGTGAAAAAGGCGGAGATGGTCGGATGTGAAGGTCTTTGTTGGTGTTTTGTGTAAACATATAATTACGTTCTCAATGGCAGCGAACTCGAGCAGCAAGTGAGAGAGATTAAATCTACTGCTGCACCCACACGAACAGACGCCAGACATTCCACCAGTTAACACAGCGGCCTGTGTACTCAGGGGACTACACTGAAACCTGTCTATTAAGGCCAGCCTATGGATGTGTATTCAGGGTGCTATGACATGCTCTATGTAGAAACCTGTCTATTAAGGCCAGCCTATGAATGTGTATTCAGGGTGCTATGACATGCTCTACATGGAAACCTATATATTAAGGAGAGTCTTTGGACTGGGAATATGTGTCCTTAATTGAGAGGTGACCATGTTAGCTGCAATAATTTCTAATACTTTACTCTATGTAGAAATAACTGGAGTGTCCTAGTGTGACCTCATTTGCAGAGTGGCTGTATTAAAGAAGTGATAGTAAGCACAGGTCCCAGTGAACAGACTGGAGCCTCTTTATTGAGGTCACTGCGACCTCGCAAAGTGACCAGGAGAGTGAAATAACCCTATTATGGGGACTAATTTCATTAGTTTCCTGTCACCAAAATAACTTTCAACTATTATAGGGGTTTGGCTAATTTTGGGATTCAATAAAGGTGTCAGAGATCAACATTAAATTTTGGTGACTGTCCTGAACTGTGTCCATCGGTCATTTTGGATCATTCTACACAACTTGCAACAACAATTCAAAACACATGCGGACAGTGTTGTGAAATTTGTTTAAAAAAATACATGTCATGTTTATCAATATTCGACAAAATTGCCTTCTGTCAGTGTGTATAAGGCACCATCTGGAGTGTGGAGTCTACAGTAATGATAACAATAAATAACTTTGCAAATAACAAACAAAACATAATACTTTCAAATAATTAAACAGCAGTAGAATAAAAATATCAAACTACGCATTCTGACCTGTACTATGCATCTTGTTAAACCCTGAACTAACTGGTGAACCCGCTTACAAACATGTTCCCGGATGAAGGTAGACCCAGGTAGACTGGCAAGAGTCTTGTCCTATCACTTCATCGTCGGCTGGCGTGCCTCTATAGAAGAAATTCAATTATGCGAATCGATCTACTGGAAACCGACCCCTTTTTGTGGTTTCATGACAGAGGCCTCATTGTGGACGATATGTTCCTTTCAATTATCGTAAGCCTCTGGTCTTCTCAGGTGTGGGGCGAACTCGTTCACTGGTCTAACGCTCACCCGGTTTGCTCAAGGCAATGACAGATAAGGCTAAATGTGGGCACTCAACGCCAAACATTGAGGGCAGGGAAAATACTTCCAAAAATACATTTGCCATTATTTCAAACTGTGACATTTATGGAAGGAGAATCAGGATGTGTCCGGTTTCTGAAGGTTGTATAATTATAACGTTTATTGTACGATTTCCAATGGGACGTTATAATGTATACATTAATAACTATAACTTGAGCACTGTAAGATCAAGATTTCAGTTCTTCTGACACTAAACAGAAGGAACTATCCAAGCTTTTTATTACTCAGTAATCCAAAATATTTCCAACTTCCATGTAGGGAACATAAAATGTTATTATATAAAATAATACAATGTTTTTTTTTAATTAATATGGTCTGATTAAAATAATCAACAAGGATTATAAAAAAATATTCTAAACAAATCAAAATCATATTTATGAACTCACCAAATCCATTCCTTGGGGCTGGCTGAGAAATGACGTTGCTGGATGAAATGATTATGCAGAGGATAGTGCAGAAACTCTCCAGCAGGGGGAGCCCAATACTCAGCATGTCCGACTACTTTTCAAGAAGACAAACTTGAACATATCTGGAAAAAACAAAAGATACAACATAGCAATTACAGTAAATCACACAATAAAGATAGTTTGCAGTCTGGACATATGATGTTAAAAAATACAATTAGAAAACTTTGATCATAAATTTTTATGACTTAGAGAACATTTTGCTATAGTAACCTGGCATTCATTGTTATCACATTTTCATTGTTCATTGCATTTGTTATACCAACTAAATGTCAATTTAAATCAATACCCATGGAGCTTTTCCTAGAGATCTGTCACCTGTCCTCCTGACATTTGGTTGTAAAACAAATAAGGAGCAAAGCCTTCAGAAACCATCTATATTCTAAATTCTGCTTTGAAAATGGATGTTATACATAGTTTAGTATTTAATTTCAGTACATAAAACACATCTCATCTGGTTTTATGTCTGTGAACTAACAAGCACACTTTACACGTATATGTATTCCTTAAAAAATTATAAGTTAAACGTATGACTAAAATTACCTCTACATTATCAAAATGCATATAGACATACTAATAAAAACATAATAAGTAAACAATAAAATATAGAAGGCTAACATACATAAATCTAAAAGGTCATTTAAGAAGGCAGAAATAATGTTCTCTATAAGAATGGTGAATTCACAAATTAGACCAAAATGTATGGACTGGCAACATGTATCGTGCATAAAAGCCTGCAGTAACCAGATCAAATTTAATATTTCTTACTGTACATCAGTGATGCATACACAACTTTAGCAACTACTGGTATGATCAGGTTTGATATATTAGGTAGACATATATATAACAAAGCAATCATTTTGGGTTAATAATAACATTTAGCAAGTGTTACATGAAAAAGGGTAGGTCTTATGCACAATGGTGTGTTCAGTTCTTAAAAAACCACCAACCTCGCATTACATTGTTCCTTCCAGCCACTCTCTAATTACTGCACAAAGACTGGTCAAACTGAGGCAATGTAGGATGAATGAAATCATCCAAGATGTGAACATCTGAAAATTACCCAATTTGGACTAAACAAAAATTAATGATATTTACAAACTCATAACATCCTGGTAACGTCAGTGTAAGGTTGTAATTGGGTTATGCAGTAACATTCCTAAATAACGTTAAGGAACGTAAAGAAAACTTTCCAAAAAATTACATTAAGAGAACATTATCACTAACGTTATAGTAACATAGTAAGTAATGTTCTGGCAACGTTCTGGGAACATGATTTTGTTAGCTGGGCAGGTGGATTTCATCATCTCTATCTAATGTCAAGTAAAAAAACTGGAGCTAAACTATCCCATGCCGTACTTCTGTCAGTGACCCAGGGGTATCTAGGTCACCCTTGACCTCATACTTCAATTAACAGGAAACTGGACAGGAAGTGGGGAGTGAACTTCCAAACTACTACCTATAATCCCCCACCTGGGACATACAGTAGGGTAAATAGTACACCCCAATGACCCAGCCCCATGCAGCTCATCACTGACAAGTTTATGACCACAGTTGCTGCCTCTTAAGAATGCCCTCATTTATCACCCTGACACTGGCATTTACCCCAGGGCTAGCTGACATCCTGCGTGATTCATAACCACCGGCTTTTTTGAATTAGTGTTTGTGGTTGCTTCTTTATTTGGCTGTCGGAGAAGTCCTACTTGAGTCTACAGGTCTCGTGACTATTTGTTCACTTACACAAAACCAGCAACACACCGATGTGTAATGTGGACACACACTGATATAAAAACACACCTTTTGGTATAAATCACAAAGTGTTTTATGATTGAATGATTGCTTTCATTTCAGATAAACTCAAATAGAAAAAAATGTGCAAATACTTTTAAATAGGAAATAGTAATTGAATGTTATATAAAAGCATGCAAAATTCCCACTAGACATAAAAAGCTGTACATAAATATAAAAAGTTAAACACAAATAGAAATGCGACACACAACACAACTGATTTTAATAACGGAAGATGGAATGTAGTTAAACTATAAATTTAAGATATAAAACATATAAGTTGAAACATATTTTACTCTTCACCTCCTTATATAATAATAATAAATCGAGGCAATAGTAAAACAGATGCAATATGAGATAAACCTTTATATTATACTGCATTAGTTTGATTATTACCTCAATTTATTATTATTATTATTATTATTATTATTATGTATAAAGTTTTATTTAACTTACATGTTTTATATTATTAAATTTATATTGTAACAATATTCCATGCATTATAAAACATTGGTAGTCTTAAGTGCTGTTATTAAAGTCAGCTATATTTCTTTTGTTTAGTTTCTTTACATTTACCTTGCTGTACACAGTTTTGTTATGTCCAGTGGGAATTTTACAGATAACCCTTTCAATTATGGGTGGGCAGCAGAAAGAACCCTGCCTTGACCCTCAGTCTCTAACTTAAGTTATAACTTCAAGGTCAATGTAAGGTTTCTTACATCTAGATTTAGGCCAAGCTCATGAGCAGACCTCCTGACCACTGCCTTTTAGGACAAAGCCAACTGCAGGTACTTAAAATAATACTGATATTAGATTAACTAAGCATGATCAACTGTCACATAAATGGTTCAACTGACCTTTAATTATCTCTTAACAAGTACATTTGGTCAACCCCAGTGACCAGTCTGGCAGGATATGGTCAGTAGTGGTCAGGAAACAGGGGCTAATTAGTGGGGTCATTAGGTTGATTGGTGTTTTCCTGGGGACACAAACACAATAACCAGGGGAGGCCAGTCCTCCAGGGCAGGGCAACAGGTGCCCAGAACATTTAATTGTCTGCTCCATAAGTAAATGACTTCTAGGAAATGTTCACCAAGACAACTATAGTTCCTGGCAACAATATTTCCATGTCCACCGACTGAGGCGACATCACAACTACAGTGTGGTTGTGACGTCTGCACCTGACACACTGACAACTACAGTTGTCATGTGTCCATGAGACGTCACAACTACAGTGTGGTTGTGACGTCTACATCTGACACACTGACAACTACAGTTGTCATGTAGCCATGAGACGTCACAACTACAGTGTGGTTGTGACATCTACATCTGACACACTGACAACTACAGTTGTCATGTGTCCATGAGACGTCACAACTACAGTGTGGTTGTGACGTCTACATCTGACACACTGACAACTACAGTTGTCATGTGTCCATGAGACGTCACAACTACAGTGTGGTTGTGACGTCTACATCTGACACACTGACAACTACAGTTGTCATGTAGCCATGAGACGTCACAACTACAGTGTGGTTGTGACATCTACATCTGACACACAGACAACTACAGTTGTCATGTAGCCATGAGACGTCACAACTACAGTGTGGTTGTGACATCTACACCTGACACACTGACAACTACAGTTGTCATGTAGCCATGAGACGTCACAACTACAGTGTGGTTGTGACATCTACATCTGACACACAGACAACTACAGTTGTCATGTAGCCATGAGACGTCACAACTACAGTGTGGTTGTGACGTCTACATCTGACACACTGACAACTACAGTTGTCATGTAGCCATGAGACGTCACAACTACAGTGTGGTTGTGACATCTACATCTGACACACAGACAACTACAGTTGTCATGTAGCCATGAGACGTCACAACTACAGTGTGGTTGTGACATCTACACCTGACACACTGACAACTACAGTTGTCATGTGTCCATGAGACGTCACAACTACAGTGTGGTTGTGACGTCTACATCTGACACACTGACAACTACAGTTGTCATGTGTCCATGAGACGTCACAACTACAGTGTGGTTGTGACGTCTACATCTGACACACTGACAACTACAGTTGTCATGTAGCCATGAGACGTCACAACTACAGTGTGGTTGTGACATCTACATCTGACACACTGACAACTACAGTTGTCATGTGTCCATGAGACGTCACAACTACAGTGTGGTTGTGACATCTACATCTGACACACTGACAACTACAGTTGTCATGTGTCCATGATACATCACAACTACAGTGTGGTTGTGACGTCTACATCTGACACACTGACAACTACAGTTGTCATGTAGCCATGAGACGTCACAACTACAGTGTGGTTGTGACATCTACATCTGACACACTGACAACTACAGTTGTCATGTAGCCATGAGACGTCACAACTACAGTGTGGTTGTGACATCTACATCTGACACACTGACAACTACAGTTGTCATGTGTCCATGAGACGTCACAACTACAGTGTGGTTGTGACGTCTACATCTGACACACTGACAACTACAGTTGTCATGTGTCCATGAGACGTCACAACTACAGTGTGGTTGTGACATCTACACCTGACACACTGACAACTACAGTTGTCATGTAGCCATGAGACGTCACAACTACAGTGTGGTTGTGACATCTACATCTGACACACTGACAACTACAGTTGTCATGTGTCCATGAGACGTCACAACTACAGTGTGGTTGTGACATCTACATCTGACACACTGACAACTACAGTTGTCATGTAGCCATGAGACGTCACAACTACAGTGTGGTTGTGACATCTACATCTGACACACTGACAACTACAGTTGTCATGTGTCCATGAGACGTCACAACTACAGTGTGGTTGTGACATCTACATCTGACACACTGACAACTACAGTTGTCATGTGTCCATGAGACGTCACAACTACAGTGTGGTTGTGACGTCTACATCTGACACACTGACAACTACAGTTGTCATGTAGCCATGAGACGTCACAACTACAGTGTGGTTGTGACATCTACATCTGACACACAGACAACTACAGTTGTCATGTAGCCATGAGACGTCACAACTACAGTGTGGTTGTGACATCTACACCTGACACACTGACAACTACAGTTGTCATGTGTCCATGAGACGTCACAACTACAGTGTGGTTGTGACATCTACACCTGACACACTGACAACTACAGTTGTCATGTGTCCATGAGACGTCACAACTACAGTGTGGTTGTGACATCTACACCTGACACACTGACAACTACAGTTGTCATGTGTCCATGAGACGTCACAACTACAGTGTGGTTGTGACGTCTACATCTGACACACTGACAACTACAGTTGTCATGTGTCCATGAGACATCACAACTACAGTGTGGTTGTGACGTCTACATCTGACACACTGACAACTACAGTTGTCATGTAGCCATGAGACGTCACAACTACAGTGTGGTTGTGACATCTACATCTGACACACTGACAACTACAGTTGTCATGTAGCCATGAGACATCACAACTACAGTGTGGTTGTGACATCTACATCTGACACACTGACAACTACAGTTGTCATGTAGCCATGAGACGTCACAACTACAGTGTGGTTGTGACATCTACATCTGACACATTGACAACTACAGTTGTCATGTAGCCATGAGACGTCACAACTACAGTGTGGTTGTGACGTCTACATCTGACACACTGACAACTACAGTTGTCATGTGTCCATGAGACGTCACAACTACAGTGTGGTTGTGACATCTACATCTGACACACTGACAACTACAGTTGTCATGTGTCCATGAGATGTCACAACTACAGTGTGGTTGTGACATCTACATCTGACACACTGACAACTACAGTTGTCATGTAGCCATGAGACGTCACAACTACAGTGTGGTTGTGACGTCTACACCTGACACACTGACAACTACAGTTGTCATGTGTCCATGAGACGTCACAACTACAGTGTGGTTGTGACGTCTACACCTGACACACTGACAACTACAGTTGTCATGTGTCCATGAGACGTCACAACTACAGTGTGATTGTGACGTCTACACCTGACACATGACAACTACAGTTGTCTATGCCAGGGGAAGTAAAAGATCCCACACAGGTAAATGTGTTACCTGTAGTAGACTCACTAATTCTAGAGAAGCACAACTCTGAGAACTAAGCCTGACAATACTCTAACATGTGGCTGACACAGAGTGACAAACTAACCAGGAGAAGAAGAAAAGAAAAATTAAAATTGTATATATATATATATATATATATATATATTCATGATTGTCAGTCAGCACTATTACTGTAATAAAGAACACTTCCCATAATATATATATATATATATATATATATATATATATATATATATGTATACACTATATATATATATATATATATATATATATATATATATATATATATATATATATATATATATATATATTCATGATTGTCAGTCAGCACTATTACTGTAATAAAGAACACTTCCCATAATATATATATATATATATATATATATATATATATATATATATATACACACTGTATATATATATATATATATATATATATATAATAGTTTTAAGAAAACCATATTTCAGACATATTATCATGGCAATTGTTGTAATCCATATTAAACATCCAAGTATCAGCCATCACTTACCATAACCACAAGGTGAAACCATCATAGCACAGGTAATCCCTTTATGTTGCTCTTTGTCTGTATCATACAGATACATCCAGATTCTTAATGCACTCTTCCTGCCTGCTACATACACTGATTTCACAGGTACACTTTAGTTCTCCACAGGCTCTCTCTAGATTCTGGCCGACTCTCCAATATCCAGACAAGCATCAAACCTATTTAATGTACCATTTTCATTTCACGATGACACAGTGTTTTGCTTGTAAGAATGAAAACAAGCAGATGACCATGGGAACAAATCAGATGACAAACACTGCTGTGGTGTTGGATTGTTGCTACTGCAGGTGCTTCCAGCAAATGCAGTTCTGTGACTGTCATAAAACGTTGATCACAAAATTCTCGCCTGCAAAAAGCCAGACGCAGCTTGCTGGTGACCCTGTCTGATAATCACAAGAACCACTGTCTTGTTGCCACAAGATCCTGTTCACTGTTAAGAGACCACAAGTGTCTAATTTCTGTATGATCAACTGTTTTGCAATTAAAAAAACACAGAGTATTCACAAGACACACTGAGTCTTGCAGCTGTCACATCCTCAGTGATGTGGTGACGTCTTCTGGCTGATAGATCCACATCTCACACTGGTTAGATCATGTGTCGTTTTATGTTGGAGCGTATGTCTTTTATGTTGTAGATTATCTCTTGTGTTGTTAGATACTCTGTCTTGTAAACACTAGATCATGTACTTGTACTTGTACCTGGCACTGTATACTCCACTCCAGGTCTTGTAGTCTTGTACTTCTGTCTTGTAGTCTTGTACTTCTGTCTTGTAGTCTTGTACTTCTGTCTTGTAGTCTTGTACTTCTGTCTTGTAGTCTTGTACTTCTGTCTTGTAGTCTTGTACTTCTGTCTTGTAGTCTTGTACTTCTGTCTTGTAGTCTTGTACTTCTGTCTTTTGGTCTTGTACTTCTGTCTTGTAGTCTTGTACTTCTGTCTTGTAGTCTTGTACTTCTGTCTTATAGCTGCTAGAGTTGTACAACTTCCAGATCACGTTCTGCTGAGTTGTTGTACAGACCCTGTTTTAACCCACCAGATCCAGATCCTTGTGTATCCACTAGATCCACATATATCTACCTGACCACTGGATCCGGACTTGTTGCTGGCGGATCACGCTACATGGCTCACAGACTCTCCCTGGTGTCGCTGCCAGACCCTGTGTCTTGCGGTGAGTCGACCATGTTTTGGAGTCACTATACGCGGGTTCCCATACAAGACCTCCAGTCCCACACCCCTCGCCTAACTGAGCTCCCTCAGCACTGAACACACAGGGCACTGAGCAGGTAGGACAATAAGCGAACCGCCCCAATCACCTGAAAGAGACACCCAGTCAGTCAGCCATGCCCCCCAGCCATCAATCACCCTCGAAAGCATTAGTCCTGTTATAGTCCATGCACACACCCCTCCCAATTACCCACTGCACCTTGTCAAAGGGCAGCAAGGCAAGGGCGCATAATACCCCTCAGTCAATCATGTTATCTGGTATATAGTTAATAACCCAGCGAGTCCAGCAGATGTTTGAAACGACACAAACACTGCACCTACATCACACCACACAGCAGAGATATTTACAAATGAGATTCATATCACAGCACTTTCACCTGTGCAAACTAAACTGAAGATCATTTCCGTCTTCGCCTGGGAATTCTTGGTCAGTGGTCCTTTGGACTATATAATAACAATGTGAATGTACACACATTATTTATTTTTTATACCATCGTTACTGCAGCCAGGGGGTCATCAATAGCTGAGAGAACTGAGGGCAATATCGGGTGAACTAAATTACACAGGCTTTCAACAACAGTTGAAGGAATCAAATGCCAATGCCCTCGGTTAAGACCAAAACTGTTACCACAAGCAGTAACTGGTTTATATAACAGATAACTACCTTTATAAATGCACTGCCAGTGTGGTCAGACTATAGATATAACTCTATAGGTCAGACTGTGACCAATGGTCCACTGTGAATGAACACAGACAAAGTCAAGATAACATTGGCACCCGTGAGGAGATGCATCTACATTGCATCTAGGTTAGCATATTAATAGATATATAAAATAATAATATTTAGTATTTATAAAGTGCAATATCCAATATGCTCAAAGCGCTGCATAATAAAAATCAAGCTACTCAATTGTGTTATAAAAAACTGTAAACATAATGTTCAGATAAAAAGTAGAACACATTAAATTAGTCATATCAAAACTGTTAATTAAACACTATAAATAAATAAAAGTAGATAAATAAAAATGTAAGTAAGTAATTAATACATTATTTATATGCATAACGAATTAAACCTCGAAGTAACATTTGATGAAAACTTCAATTTCAAACAAGATATATCGAAAACATGTCGTTGCTGTTTTTAACATATCCGCGATCTTCACCGTATTCGCCGGTTTATATCACTTTCCGTTGTTAAAACCATCGCAACAGCTCTAATAAGCAGCAGACTTGACTAATGCAATTCCCTCCTTTACAATACTGCAAACAAGGATATAGCATGTCCAAAATTGTTTAGCAAGGGCAGTCACATGTTCGCCTCATTTTTCTCGCTCAGTGCCGCTTCTAAAATCATTGCATTGGCTCCCTGTGCACTATCGCATTATTTTTCAAGATTTGTACAATAGCCTTATCAAGCACTCTCATCTACACAACCAGCATATCTAAATTCAATGCTATCTCCAGCAAGAAATTCCAGACAGCTACACTCAACCAGTAGTAACCCTTCTTTACATTCATCTGATGAAAACGAAAGCTGGGACCCGAGATTTCTCGGTTGCCGCACCAACGGTTTGGAATTCGCTTCCTGCCAGTGTTAAATCAGAAGGTAATATAGTGTTTCAATTCCGCCAATGTCTAAAAACCTATCTCTTTAATGCTGCCTATCCTCCTTAGCCTCCTAGCTTCTTCATCCATCCATTGACGACTCACGCATTGTTTTACAATTTTTTACAAGTTTGAACTTCGAGCATATTGGCGCAAAAGAAGTCATTACTATTATTACTATTACTATACACATTATAAATAAATAAATAAATACAGTCAAAACAGTAGATATTTATAAAAGTAAGACATTTAGCCAAATGTCCTCAAATGTGATGGAATATTAAAAACGTGTTATGGTCTCAGTGAGATGTGAACGTGATGATGTTTTGAATTTTGGGCTGGGTTTTCTGCATCCTACCCTTGTGGAATGATCTCCCATATAATATGCGAAAATGTGACTCAACAGACCAGTTTAAAAGACTCCTTAATTAAAAGTCACTTATTCAAAAAAGCTTTTTACTCATGAACTTTGGCAGACATTTAATATTGTCACTCGATTGGACTTTGTTATGTTTTAGGAGTTACTTATTTATTTATTTATTATTCTGAGCTGTCTTTAATACCCTTACATTCATAATAGTCTTCTTTTTATAAGTATATTTATTTCTTAATGATAATTTAATTGGATATTTGATGCCATGTTTTATGGTCTGGAATTATGGCGCTGTAGAAATGCTTTTATTATTATTATACAAAATTATTATGTTTGTGAATCAGGTCCTATGCCAATCCAGCCAGTAGCCATTCATAGTCCAATCTAGAGAGAAATGACAGTTAATTCAGGCCATGTCACTAATACCCATGTCTATTACGAGATGACAGAATCGATGAGAGAGTGAGTGTCTGGTTGAAGTCAAGTGATGCTGTCAGTGGTGTGTTGGTCACAGTATAACATTCCACTGGACTCAGGGAGACAAAGGGGTAGACCCTCTCTAATCACTTGCAATGGATACCACCTGGTCTGAAGGTGACAACCCACAAATTGCCCCAATCAATGGGGTGTGTTGTCTCCTAGCCCCTGCCAATAACATGTGTAATGGACATAAGTGGTTTCTCCCTTGTCAGGACTCATTGGTTGCCCTGAGGATAAAAGGTGTGCAATCAATACGGTCCATTAAATTAGTTTCCCATCACAGTTGTAAGACGTCAATCTGCTTAGAAAGATTGCCTCAGACATTGCAGTGGAGCCAGTGCCAGAGGGGAATCTAGGTCTTGACCAATAGGACAGTGGGGGGTTGCCTCCTATCACCCTATGAAGTTCACTATATAATATTCCAACTAATCTTGTTTTGGGCTGCAAACACCTCCAAATGCACCACTTCAGAGTAATACAAACTTAAACTGAGGCTAAAAATCTCCAACTGCTCCCTTTCAGGGTCACAAAAACCTTCAAGTGCACCCACTTGAGAGTCTTGAGCACTTGCGGCTCAATACAAACTTCCAACAATATCCATTTGTGCACAACAATAACCGCTAGTTGCACCACTGTTCAGGTGCAAACAGGAGTTTGCAACCCCGCCACCCATGTATCTGTACCCACCCTGTTTGAGACACGTTTTCTGGTTATTCACTTTCAACATTACTGTACTATTACAAATTAGCAGTAGTTGTATATAGTTATCAGTTGGTAAGTTGATCCCGGATAAAAAAAAATTTAACAATATAACTCGTATACTTGCTCAATGAAAATTGTGGAACGTTCACTATTTGTGATTTTCTTAGACCCAATGGACGGATTTATGTAGGATAAATTTTTTGCCAGTCACATATGTTTTGGTAAACACATGGTTGTTAACTGTTAAACCAGTTTACAAACATTTTAAACCTGAAATGGACCACAAACACACATGTGACATAATTTACAGTCACTTATAAAGCATAACTGACAATATCTAGGATTTTTGAAGAATTATTTTTGCTCCTTAAGTTTTTTACCCATCCACCACCTGTCCACTGATATCTATACCCGTCCAAAACAGGTTTTACCTGTCCAAATGATGGGTGGACATGTCTCTGCATAAAGCTATGACCCAGTGTCATATAACAATGACCATGGTCATGTGACAACACCATCATGGTCACATGAGGTCACATGACATACACAATGCAGCAGAGAAAGGGATTGTGAAGATCTTGATAGTTTTGGAAAGTCACAGTCAGGACCAGTCCGATATGTTTCATGTAGTACCAGAATGAACTAATGTAATTGGACAACTAAATGTAATTGAATTACATCCAGCTGATCAAAAACATAACGGTATAACACCTGTCACTTTTTGTACACTTCTTGGGTGTCTGACACATGCAGCTAGTTGTAAACACAATATGCAGTATCTGGACACATTCTGTCATTATGATATTATGTACCTGTAGCTCTGAATAAAAAAAGTAAAAGAAAAGGTAAGTTCTTATATAGCACAGTATCTGGCCCTCAGGACTGCTCAAAGCGTTTTTACACTTTACATCAACTTCTCTGGGAAGCATCAAGCCGTATGCTATAATTAATGCTCAAAGGCTGCTCATACATATATCCACCATTGTCTATAGCCAGGTACTCATATATATGGCTGAGTGAACTGGAGCAATGTAGAGTATAAAAACTTGCCCAATGTTTAACACCGCTGCACAGGATTCGAACTTGGGTTCTCTTAGTTGACAGTCTGAAGCTCTACCCCTGAGCCACTGCGCTCTACAGAATATGTACTGTCATTATGGTAATATCTGCAGTTCTGAAAATGTACTAATACTGTCATCATGGTAATACCTGTAGTCTTCTCACTGTGTCAACTGCAGTAGTGACAACATCTGCTATGTTTACATACAGCTACAGGAATATATCTAATGTCTGCCTGTCCAAGCGCAAAGCCACACACACATCCTTTGAAAAAGCTGGGTAAATGTTGATCAAAGCCACTTGCCACACATTATATTCGCCAACAAACCTTCCTTTTTTGTAATCAACAACCGATCTACGCCTATTCACTCTGACGCTATTATTACAGTTTATCAATCTGTCAAGAACTTATTCAAACTGTTTTTATGAACTGTCCCATTGTGAGGGTAAATCCATGCACTGATCTCATCTTGAATGTGATCAAACAAAGCTTGTATGATCACATAAACATTGACCTGACAGATTCTTTGTAACCTAAGCAAGTAAGCTTTCTCTGTTACAAGGTGCGTTTACTATCTATAATAACAACAAAGGCAAGGATTACTCAAAGTGCTTTACATTTTTCTGTCAGGCAGACATGTTCAATCGAATACCGTCTTGATTCTTCAGATAAGCATTTGGCTACATTTGCATAGAACTGCCACCCACTGCCATAGTGGTTTATATGCATTCATACAGCCGAGTTCAAAATGGCAACAGAAGGATTTGAATCTGAAAGCTCAACTAACAATTCAGCCCTCTAACTAATATGGAACTCCATTTTATAAAACACAATCCTGCAATATATTTTGTTACCCCTCAGAGGGAAATAAGTGTTGAGTGTCAGAATGCCAGAATGTAAAATAATTGCACATGATATAATAGATATAAAATAAAATAGATTACAAAAATCATGAAATACTCACTTAACTAACACAAATACACACCTGTAGTAAAAAAAACATTTCTAATTTCAAATGTTAATATATTTACCTTCATCTTTCATATTTTTTTATATAATACATCAAATATGTTAAAAAGCAATTCATCATGCTTGTGATCCTTCCAACATCACACAGACTTACAAGGAAAGCATTCAGCCACATAACACCTGCTGCACAAAAATAGCTACCATTCACATATCCACCTTTGAACACTTGTAAAATTCACCCTTTGTATTGTTCAAATTACATCTGTTGACGTAAACGACTAGGATAAAAAACCAGAGGTGAGCTAAGTACAAAACCGCAAAAGAACAAACCCCTGAACAACTTTATTAAGTGACATCCATTCACAGGGATAAATCAAACGACACTATTTAGAGAAGCCGCTGCCTGGGCAGACTTTAATGGTGACTGACACCATAATGGGGACACAGAGCATTCGTAACAACTGCGGCAATAAATCCTCGAAGAAACCCCAGTAAAACAGCAGGAAAAGCTGGCATTAAAAGACACTAAAATGTGCTCGGGAATCCTCAGGCAGATTTACTGTGACAGCCGAGGTAGCATTTTATACCAACCCTGCAGGGAAGCGTTGAAGGTGAATAATAAAACACGTCTCGAAGAATTTGGTTACCCGCATATATTTTGATGACATCATTACTAGATGTACCTGTCAACCCGTTTAAGTGTCAAAACCCACACAACTCGTTCTGTGACGTCTACAGCTATTGTTGCGTGTACACTGTTGCTGGCATTTACATTTGGTAGGACTGTAGCATTACCTCATATCTCTAACCACGTGTCATGTCACTCTTTACACCAACTACACATGTCCCACTGCCATAAGTAACACCCTTACCCCACTACCACAATCTTATCCTGTCTCATCACTTACATCATCTCTACTGCTTACATGTCCCATGAATCCATCTCAAGGTCTCATTTCCAACCCTTACCCCTAGCACCCTTCCCCTCTTACCCCCCTATCCACCCTTAACCCATCTCACCTATCTCATCACATCTCCCTTGTCTCGTATCATATACAATCATGCTTACCCCATCGTACCACTCTTACCCCACCCTAACTTTGCAATCATGCCATATCACTACGCTTCCTTTATCTAATATCACCAATCTTACCTCCATCAACTACTTTGTTCTTACCACATCTCGTCACTCTTTTCTTAACCCCTCTCACCACTGCTTACCTCATCTCACCCCTCTTACTCCATCTTACCACTCTTACCCCATCTTACCACTCTTACCTCATCTTACCACTCTTACCTCATCTTACCCCTCTTACCCCATCTTACCATTCTTACCCCATCTTACCACTCTTACCCCATCTTAACACTCTTACCATATCTTACCACTCTTACCCCATCTTACCACTCTTACCCCATCTTACCACTCTTACCCCATCTTACCACTCTTACCCCATCTTACCACTCTTACCCCATCTTACCACTCTTACCCCATCTTACCACTCTTACCCCATCTTACCCCATCTTAACACTCTTACCACATCTTACCACTCTTACCCCATCTTACCAATCTTACCCCATCTTACCACTCTTACCCCATCTTACTAATCTTACCCCATCTTACCACTCTTACCCCATCTTACCACTCTAACCCCATTCTTACCACTCTTACCCCATCTTAACACTCTTACCCCATCTTACCACTCTAACCCCATTCTTACCACTCTTACCCCATCTTACCACTCTTACCCCATCTTAACACTCTTACCCCATCTTAACACTCTTACCCCATCTGACCAATCTTACCTCCCTTACATGTTTACCCACATAGTCGTTTTGTTGGTCTTGCCTTATGCACACTCTGCAAATGTTACTATCTCAGATTATTGCTGGCTACTTTCATTTTCAGGTCTTCAATTCACTACTACGACTACCGAGTACACCTTACAACTACGACCAGCACCATCCACAGGTGGTCTCAGGTTTCCACACTCCTACAAAGGAACCTGCCTAGTACGACCACACAGAGCCACATGAATGAGCCCAGTGTTCAGCACAGACCTGGGCTGGAGTTCTGACCAATTATACAACGGCTGCAATGTTTCCAACCCTACCCCTCTCTCTGCCACCCACATGTTGCCAGGCTCCCTGACTCCCGGGCACGGAGCTTGTTCTTCCCTAGTCTTTGACCACACAGTCAGGTGAGAACATCCCAAGCATTCTTCCCCAGGGCACCCGCAGCTACAGCAGGGAGTAAGCCCTGGCCACCATACCCACCCAGGGAAGGACTGGGCACATCCAGGGACTGCCACCTCAAAGACGCCTTTGTGGAAATGTTACCTTTGTTATATAATTCTCTATTTCGTGAAACAGATATTTACATGATCTGTAATCTGTGCATGCATGTGTTCTTTGTAAAACTGTTACATGGAGAGAATCCCCAACAGAATGCACCGGTATGTTCAAATCAGAAGAATCACAGCACATAACAGCACATAATCATATGCAACTTGATCGTGGTTGACTATAATCATGTGCAACTTGACTATGGTTGACTGTGGTCATGTGCAACCTGACTGTGGTTGACTGTGGATATGTGCAAAATGACCGTGGTTGACTGTGGTCATATGCAACCTGACTGTGGTTGACTGTGGTCATGTGCACCTGACTGTGGTTGACTGTGGTCATGTGCACCTGACTGTGGTTGACTGTGGTCATGTGTAAGTTGACAGTGGTCAACTGTGGTTATGTGTAACGTGAATGTGGTTGATCATCATAACTATTATAACTATTATGGATGACCACTAAATGCTGGGCAATGATTGTTATTTCACCTGTGTATTAAAGTCTGATCTTCATTTGACCTATCTAAAACTGATCCCACAAATGTATTTCAAAATGTACTCACAAAATTCACACAAACTTTGAGTTACATAAAGGAGTTCCTGCCTTAGTCCTGACAACTGTCTGCTCCCGGGGCAAGGGATTAAGCAGTGTCTCATTACCTCTGGGATGGGATAAGACAAACAACAATCACCCCTGGGGAAGAGTTAAAACAAAGCAGACTGTAACAGGAGTGGGAGTGGGAGTGGGAGAAGGAGACGGAGGAAGGTGTGGGAGGGAGATTGTTCCCAGTCCCAGGGAGGGAGCGAGCCACATGTAGGGGTTTCTAGGAAGGAGACAATCAGGGTTCACCTGTTGCCTTGCTTCCAGGAGGGAACAGTAGCTTGATGTAGGGTAGGGGATAGATATACACTGTTGTAATATAGGGTAGGGCAGAGATATACACTGTTGTAATATAGGGTAGGGCAGAGATATACACTGTTGTAATATAGGGTAGGGCAGAGATATACACTGTTGTAATATAGGGTAGGGGAGAGATATACACTGTTGTAATATAGGGTAGGGCAGAGATATACACTGTTGTAATATAGGTAGGGGATAAATATACACTGTTGTAATATAGGGTAGGGCAGAGATATACACTGTTGTAATATAGGGTAGGGCAGAGATATACACTGTTGTAATATAAGGTAGGGGATAAATATACACTGTTGTAATATAGGGTAGGGCAGAGATATACACTGTTGTAATATAGGGTAGGGCAGAGATATACACTGTTGTAATATAGGGTAGGGGATAAATATACACTTTGTAATATGGGTGCAGAGATATACACTTTGTAATATAGGTAGGGCAGAGATATACACTGTTGTAATATAGGGTAGGGCAGAGATATACACTGTTGTAATATAGGGTAGGGCAGAGATATACACTGTTGTAATATAAGGTAGGGGATAAATATACACTGTTGTAATATAGGGTAGGGCAGAGATATACACTGTTGTAATATAAGGTAGGGGATAGATATACACTGTTGTAATATAGGGTAGGGCAGAGATATACACTGTTGTAATATAGGGTAGGGCAGAGATATACACTGTTGTAATATAAGGTAGGGGATAAATATACACTGTTGTAATATAGGGTAGGGCAGAGATATACACTGTTGTAATATAGGGTAGGGCAGAGATATACACTGTTGTAATATAAGGTAGGGGATAAATATACACTGTTGTAATATAGGGTAGGGCAGAGATATACACTGTTGTAATATAGGGTAGGGCAGAGATATACACTGTTGTAATATAGGGTAGGGCAGAGATATACACTGTTGTAATATAGGGTAGGGCAGAGATATACACTGTTGTAATATAGGGTAGGGCAGAGATATACACTGTTGTAATATAGGGTAGGGCAGAGATATACACTGTTGTAATATAGGGTAGGGCAGAGATATACACTGTTGTAATATAGGGTAGGGCAGAGATATACACTGTTGTAATATAGGGTAGGGCAGAGATATACACTGTTGTAATATAGGGTAGGGGAGAAATATACACTGTTGTAATATAGGGTAGGGGAGAGATATACACTGTTGTAATATAGGGTAGGGGAGAAATATACACTGTTGTAATATAGGGTAGGGCAGAGATATACACTGTTGTAATATAGGGTAGGGGAGAAATATACACTGTTGTAATATAGGGTAGGGCAGAGATATACACTGTTGTAATATAGGGTAGGGGAGAAATATACACTGTTGTAATATAGGGTAGGGCAGAGATATACACTGTTGTAATATAGGGTAGGGGAGAAATATACACTGTTGTAATATAGGGTAGGGGAGAGATATACACTGTTGTAATATAGGGTAGGGGAGAGATATACACTGTTGTAATATAAGGTAGGGGAGAGATATACACTGTTGTAATATAGGGTAGGGCAGAGATATACACTGTTGTAATATAGGGTAGGGGAGAAATATACACTGTTGTAATATAGGGTAGGGCAGAGATATACACTGTTGTAATATAGGGTAGGGGAGAATATACACTGTTGTAATATAGGGTAGGGCAGAGATATACACTGTTGTAATATAAGGTAGGGGAGAGATATACACTGTTGTAATATAGGGTAGGGCAGAGATATACAATGTTGTAATATAGGGTAGGGGAGATATATACACTGTTGTAATATAGGGTAGGGCAGAGATATACACTGTTGTAATATAGGGTAGGGGAGAGATATACACTGTTGTAATATAGGGTAGGGCAGAGATATACACTGTTGTAATATAGGGTAGGGGAGAGATATACTGTTAATATAGGTAGGGGAGAGATATACACTGTTGTAATATAGGGTAGGGGAGAGATATACACTGTTGTAATATAGGGTAGGGGAGAGATATACACTGTTGTAATATAGGGTAGGGGAGAGATATACACTGTTGTAATATAGGGTAGGGCAGAGATATACACTGTTGTAATATAGGGTAGGGGAGAAATATACACTGTTGTAATATAGGGTAGGGCAGAGATATACACTGTTGTAATATAGGGTAGGGCAGAGATATACACTGTTGTAATATAGGGTAGGGCAGAGATATACACTGTTGTAATATAGGGTAGGGGATAAATATACACTGTTGTAATATAGGGTAGGGCAGAGATATACACTGTTGTAATATAAGGTAGGGGATAAATATACACTGTTGTAATATAGGGTAGGGCAGAGATATACACTGTTGTAATATAGGGTAGGGCAGAGATATACACTGTTGTAATATAGGGTAGGGCAGAGATATACACTGTTGTAATATAGGGTAGGGGATAAATATACACTGTTGTAATATAGGGTAGGGCAGAGATATACACTGTTGTAATATAAGGTAGGGGATAAATATACACTGTTGTAATATAGGGTAGGGCAGAGATATACACTGTTGTAATATAGGGTAGGGCAGAGATATACACTGTTGTAATATAGGGTAGGGCAGAGATATACACTGTTGTAATATAGGGTAGGGGATAAATATACACTGTTGTAATATAGGGTAGGGCAGAGATATACACTGTTGTAATATAAGGTAGGGGATAAATATACACTGTTGTAATATAGGGTAGGGCAGAGATATACAATGTTGTAATATAGGGTAGGGGAGATATATACACTGTTGTAATATAGGGTAGGGCAGAGATATACACTGTTGTAATATAAGGTAGGGGAGAGATATACACTGTTGTAATATAGGGTAGGGCAGAGATATACACTGTTGTAATATAGGGTAGGGGAGAGATATACACTGTTGTAATATAGGGTAGGGCAGATATATCACTGTTGTAATATAGGGTAGGGGAGAGATATACACTGTTGTCAATATAGGGTAGGGGAGAGATATACACTGTTGTAATATAGGGTAGGGGAGAGATATACACTGTTGCAATATAGGGTAGGGGAGAGATATACACTGTTGTAATATAGGGTAGGGGAGAGATATACACTGTTGCAATATAGGGTAGGGGAGAGATATACACTGTTGTAATATAGGGTAGGGGAGAGATATACACTGTTGTAATATAGGGTAGGGGAGAGATATACACTGTTGTAATATAGGGTAGGGGAGAGATATACACTGTTGTAATATAGGGTAGGGGAGAGATATACTGTTGTAATATAGGGTAGGGAGAGATATACACTGTTGAATATAGGTAGGGAGAGATATATGCTGTTGTAATATAGGGTAGGGGAGAGATATACACTGTTGTAATATAGGGTAGGTGAGAGATATATCTGTTGTAATATAGGGTAGGTGAGAGATATATCCTGTTGTAATATAAGGTAGGGGAGAGATATACTGTTGTAGATATATGCTGTTGTAATATAGGGTAGGTGAGAGATATATGCTGTTGTAATATAGGGTAGGGCAGAGATATACACTGTTGTAATATAAGGTAGGGGAGAGATATATGCTGTTGTAATATAGGGTAGGGCAGAGATATACACTGTTGTAATATAGGGTAGGGGAGAGATATATGCTGTTGTAATATAGGGTAGGGGAGAGATATACACTGTTGCAATATAAGGTAGGGGAGAGATAGACGCTGTTGTAATATAGGGTAGGGGAGAGATATATGCTGTTGTAATATAGGGTAGGGGAGAGATATACACTGTTGTAATATAGGGTAGGGGAGAGATATACACTGTTGTAATATAGGGTAGGGGAGAGATATACACTGTTGTAATATAGGGTAGGGGAGAGATATACACTGTTGTAATATAGGGTAGGGGAGAGATATATGCTGTTGTAATATAGGGTAGGGGAGAGATATACACTGTTGTAATATAGGGTAGGGAGAGATATACACTGTTGTAATATAGGGTAGGGGAGAGATATACACTGTTGTAATATAGGGTAGGGGAGAGATATACACTGTTGTAATATAGGGTAGGGGAGAGATATACACTGTTGTAATATAGGGTAGGGGAGAGATATACACTGTTGTAATATAGGGTAGGAGTGTTGAAATGGAAAAGTCACTAACACAAATACATTGTGTTGTATTTCTAAAACTTCACTTACCTTATTAAAGTTACTTAGCTATGTCAACACTGACCTTATGTGTGAATATTGACGATTATGAGATTTAGAGGCTGTGACACCTGCTTGGTGAACCACTATGTTTATGTAATTGTGTAGGCCTACAGATATCCAGTAGGTCAACGTGTGTGGGTCTGTCTACATACTACAAAATAAATCTGTATAGTTTGGTCTACAAGTACTTAAAATCACTCGACACATCGAGACAATTCATTCATGCCGATTTGACAGAAATAAACTAGCTGGAAATATTTATTTAACGAGCTCAGCACTTGATACTCTTCATAATCTGTCTAGTGGTCCCAATAATTATTAATAAATTATGGTTTCAACACAGCAGGGTTCTCACACTGGTGGGATGTATCACTTTGTATGTCCTTAAGTTCATGAAATGTTAACTGATTACGATTGTGGGTAACGTGAATGAAATATGTCAAATAGTACATAGCGCAGATTAATCACATACCTACATATGTAACTATATATGTAGTATAACTAGTAACAACCATGTCTTCATAAGCATATTCCATAGCACACCTGTACAAATGAGTTCTTAATTCGTATATAGCTGTATCTGATAATTATGACTGCTGAAAGCATTTTATGCTCACCCCCAGATAACTTGATTGTTTGTTTTTCCTCCTGAGTTCCCCTGGAAGCTGTCAGCCTGGGTATTTGTTAATCCACCACTGACTATAACCAGGTTAGTCTATTCATTTACATACTCAGTGAATTGAGGCACAGAGGAATGACATCAACAGCTGGAGCCCTGAAACAACTCCAACATCATCTGATGTTTCTGGACTCACCACTCACTGCTGTAAGATTGCTACAAACTACAAAATATGTACAAAATAGAACTGTTAAAAGGTAAAAAAAGGTACGTTCTTATACAGCACAGTATCCAGTCCACTCTAATATTAATCCTCGGGATTGCTCAAAGCGCTTTACACTTTACTTCCCTGACAGACCTGTTCAATCAAACACTACCTCGACTTCTCTGGGAAGCATCCAGCCATGTGCTACAGTTAATGCGCGAAGATTGCTCATACATATATCCACCACTGTCTATAGCCAGGTACTCATTTATACAGCCGAGTGAACTGGAGCAACGTAGAGTGAAAAAACTTGCCCAAGGTTTTAATACTGCAGAACCCGGATCCTCTTAGTCGGGTCCTCTTTAAATATAAGTCGGGTCCTCTTAGTCGAGAGTCCGAAGCTCTACCCCTGAGCCACTGCGCTTTGCTGATAACTGTTGATAACATTATCAGGATTCTCAAAAAAATCCAAAACACTTACTTCCAGCACAAAAGGCATCAATACAATTAATAAGTGTAATCACTGACAGATGTAATTATTTTCTATCTTAAAGTCCCTAGAATACATTGACATTTTAGGAAGATGCTTAATAAACCCTAAGTGCAAGTACCTGCAACCATTTTCTGACAACACTGTCAGATCACTGGGAAAGATGTACTTTGATAATATTGAAACGTGTAGATGAACTCAAGAATTACCAAGATGATCATAAAAAATAAAAGACCCATCAAACCATTTTAATACAAAGTTGGTTGATGTCGATGAATGAGTACAACCGGGCAGCCACTTGTCTGCCATGTGAAGTGACACTCAGGTAAAGTAGTTGTCACAGTGATTGATGCTTCAAGTTCAAGCACTTCACAGTAGTGTTTCATTAGCTCAATGGGAACATTTCTTACAATAGCCACAAAAAGTCTTACATTAGTTAATGAGTGATTGATTGGAATGAATGAATGACTGACTGACTGACTGACTGAATGAATGAATGAATGAATGAATGAATGAATGAATGAATGAATGAATGAATGAATGAATGAATGAATGAATGAATGAATGAATGAATGAATGAATGAATGAATGAATGAATGAATGAATGAATGAATGAATGAATGAATGAATGAATGAATGAATGAATGAATGAATGAATGAATGAATGAATGAATGAATGAATATATGAATGAATGAATGAATGAATGAATGAATGAATGAATGAATGAATGAATGAATGAATGAATGAATGAATGAATGAATGAATGAATGAATGAATGAATGAATGAATGAATGAATGAATGAATGAATGAATGAATGAATGAATGAATGAATGAATGAATGAATGAATGAATGAATGAATGAATGAATGAATGAATGAATGAATGAATGAATGAATGAATGAATGAATGAATGAATGAATGAATGAATGAATGAATGAATGAATGAATGAATGAATGAATGAATGAATGAATGAATGAATGAATGAATGAATGAATGAATGAATGAATGAATGAATGAATGAATGAATGAAAAATGAGAATGAATGAATGAATGAATGAATATGAATGAATGAATGAATGAAAATGAATGAAATGAATGAATGAATGAATGAATGAATGAATGAATGAATGAATGAATGAATGAATGAATGAATGAATGAATGAATGAATGAATGAATGAATGAATGAATATGAATGAATGAATGAATGAATGAATGAATGAATGAATGAATGAATGAATGAATGAATGAATGAATGAATGAATGAATGAATGAATGAATGAATGAATGAATGAATGAATGAATGAATGAATGAATGAATGAATGAATGAATGAATGAATGAATGAATGAATGAATGAATGAATGAATGAATGAATGAATGAATGAATGAATGAATGAATGAATGAATGAATGAATGAATGAATGAATGAATGAATGAATGAATGAATGAATGAATGAATGAATGAATGAATGAATGAATGAATGAATGAATGAATGAATGAATGAATGAATGAATGAATGAATGAATGAATGAATGAATGAATGAATGAATGAATGAATGAATGAATGAATGAATGAATGAATGAATGAATGAATGAATGAATGAATGAATGAATGAATGAATGAATGAATGAATGAATGAATGAATGAATGAATGAATGAATGAATGAATGAATGAATGAATGAATGAATGAATGAATGAATGAATGAATGAATGAATGAATGAATGAATGAATGAATGAATGAATGAATGAATGAATGAATGAATGAATGAATGAATGAATGAATGAATGAATGAATGAATGAATGAATGAATGAATGAATGAATGAATGAATGAATGAATGAATGAATGAATGAATGAATGAATGAATGAATGAATGAATGAATGAATGAATGAATGAATGAATGAATGAATGAATGAATGAATGAATGAATGAATGAATGAATGAATGAATGAATGAATGAATGAATGAATGAATGAATGAATGAATGAATGAATGAATGAATGAATGAATGAATGAATGAATGAATGAATGAATGAATGAATGAATGAATGAATGAATGAATGAATGAATGAATGAATGAATGAATGAATGAATGAATGAATGAATGAATGAATGAATGAATGAATGAATGAATGAATGAATGAATGAATGAATGAATGAATGAATGAATGAATGAATGAATGAATGAATGAATGAATGAATGAATGAATGAATGAATGAATGAATGAATGAATGAATGAATGAATGAATGAATGAATGAATGAATGAATGAATGAATGAATGAATGAATGAATGAATGAATGAATGAATGAATGAATGAATGAATGAATGAATGAATGAATGAATGAATGAATGAATGAATGAATGAATGAATGAATGAATGAATGAATGAATGAATGAGTGATTGAATGAATGGAATGAATGACTGACTGACTGACTGAATGAATGAATGAATGAATGAATGAATGAATGAATGAATGAATGAATGAATGAATGAATGAATGAATGAATGAATGAATGAATGAATGAATGAATGAATAAATGAATAAATGAATAGACTGAGCCATTGAATGACAGATATTGTCCCGAGTCAGTTGTGCATCTTTTGATAACTAGTTATACTTTTATGATAGCAAAGTAATATACAAAATTATTTTATTATATTAACTGCTTTAGGACAAGCAAAAAGCCAGGGCAGCCACGAGTTGCCACCACATGTCCACAACAGTGTCTCATCCTCAACTTCTTTACAGTGATGCTGGTGACTCATCACCATTCAGTTTTCTCAGTCAAGACAAAAGCCCTACGACATAGTATATAAAATAAGTAAGTAAATAAATAAATAGTAGTGTTCTTTCTGAACTGCAGTAACAATTGGTAGATCAACGGCCAGTAGTCTAAGGAAGTGAATGGAAGTAGCAACGGTCAAATGGACCTGGCACTTGGGAGGAAATGCACTTACAACACTCTAATAATACTTCATAAGTAGATATAAAGAGAAACTGTAATTTTGTTTAGCAGACGTCACTGACAAACGTAAACTATTATTTCACAATGTCACATTATGTGTGGACCTCAAACACATGGAGAAAATGCTGTGTGAACAGCAGAATGAACTGTTCTAAATTTAACTACACAAGTGTTAAAATGTCAGACATTCACCTGTCAAATATGCTTACCTGTCACTGGTGGCAAGCAAAATGCCTTCAGGATTGCACCAGCCGCAACCCAGCTCCTCAAAGGTTTGGTTCCGGGAGGTTGGGAAAGCAGTTACTGCTCCGAATGCCACTCCTCAAATCTCCCAACTTGTTCCCAGGTGTCAATTGAGCCTAGGCTGGGCACGCTTGGATTCTGGGAGACAACTGACTCGAATGTCTCGAGAGGATGGAGCCAAGAGGTATACATATATATATATATATATACATACCAGACCTGGTGGACAATCAGGGGATGACATAACACAGTCCAAACTCAGACAGACGGTCAGTTTCTGAGACAAGGCAACTGACCAGAGATGGACAAAGTGTGACCTTCAGTCAGCAACAGGTAGCGTCTTCAGTCAACAAATTCACTGGCTGTTTATAAACAGTGTCTCCACACAGAGAGACAGGTGGTAAACAACTGCTGTCTCCAGGCTGCATTATGCAAGGGCAGTGAGGACTGGAGGTCTCCTGGTGATAAATAAGCCACTTGCTATTACAGAGCTAATCTAAGAGCTTTAATAAGTTCTCTACAGCACTGGGTAGGGTGGTTAGTGTTACCAGAGAGGGCAGCTAGGACCAAGGGTTGTGGAAGTCAACTCCCCAGGGAACAGTGCCTGCCCTGTGGGGTGGAGTCAAGTGTAATACTTATACAATTGTATATATGTGTTGTGATTACGTCTTAACAACACCACTGCTTTTGGATTAACACTACGTTATCTGACGCATGAACACAGATCCAAGACTGGTTGTGATACTTGGCGTTGACAGTTAACACAATTGAAATACTAAGTTTATAACAGTAATACTGACACATATCATCCCCGGGTCTTTCCTGTCACTGCCTCAGTCTCCCCTTTCATTGTACTCTCCCTACCTTGTTCTCTCCCTTCCGTGTACTCTCCCTTCCTTGTTCTCTCCCTTCCTTGTACTCTCCCTTCCTTGTACTCTCCCTTCCTTGTACTCTCCCTTCCTTGTTCTCTCCCTTCCTTGTTCTCTCCCTTCCTTGTTCTCTCCCTTCCTTGTTCTCTCCCTTCCTTGTTCTCTTCCTTCCTTGTTCTCTCCCTTCCTTGTTCTCTCCCTTCCTTGTACTCTCCCTTCCTTGTTCTCTCCCTTCCTTGTACTTCCTTCCTGTCTCTCCATTGTACTCTCCCTTCCTTGTACTCTCCCTTCCTTGTACTCTCCCTTCCTTGTACTCTCCCTTCCTTGTACTCTCCCTTCATTGTACTCTCCCTTCCTTGTACTCTCCCTTCACTTGTACTCTCCCTTCATTGTACTCTCCCTTCCTTGTACTCTCCCTTCCTTGTACTCTCCCTTCCTTGTACTCTCCCTTCATTGTACTCTCCCTTCCTTGTACTCTCCCTTCCTTGTACTCTCCCTTCCTTGTACTCTCCCTTCCTTGTACTCTCCCTTCCTTGTACTCTCCCTTCCTTGTACTCTCCCTTCCTTGTACTCTCCCTTCCTTGTACTCTCCCTTCATTGTACTCTCCCTTCATTGTACTCTCCCTTCCTTGTACTCTCCCTTCATTGTACTCTCCTTCCTTGTACTCTCCCTTGTACTCTGTACTCTCCATCCTTGTACTCTCCTTCCTTGTACTCTCCCTTCCTTGTACTCTCCCTTCCTTGTACTCTCCCTTCCTTGTACTCTCCCTTCATTGTACTCTCCCTTCCTTGTACTCTCCCTTCCGTGTACTCTCCCATCCTTGTACTCTCCCTTCCTTGTACTCTCCCTTCCGTGTACTCTCCCTTCCTTGTTCTCTCCCTTCCTTGTTCTCTCCCTTCCTGTACTCTCTGTACTCTCCTTCCTTGTACTCTCCCATCCTTGTACTCTCCTTCCTTGTACTCTCCCTTCCTTGTACTCTCCCTTCCTTGTACTCTCCCTTCCTTGTACTCTCCCTTCCTTGTTCTCTCCCTTCCTTGTTCTCTCCCTTCCTTGTTCTCTCCCTTCCTTGTTCTCTCCCTTCCTTGTTCTCTCCCTTCCTTGTACTCTCCCTTCCTTGTTCTCTCCCTTCCTTGTACTCTCCCTTCCTTGTACTCTCCCTTCCTTGTACTCTCCCTTCATTGTACTCTCCCTTCATTGTACTCTCCCTTCTTGTACTCTCCCTTCCTTGTACTCTCCCTTCCTTGTACTCTCCCTTCCTTGTACTCTCCCTTCCTTGTACTCTCCTTCCTTGTACTCTCTCCCTTCCTTGTACTCTCCCTTCCTTGTACTCTCCCTTCCTTGTACTCTCCCTTCCTTGTACTCTCCCTTCCTTGTACTCTCCCTTCCTTGTACTCTCCCTTCCTTGTACTCTCCCTTCCTTGTACTCTCCCTTCCTTGTACTCTCCCTTCCTTGTACTCTCCTTCCTTGTACTCTCCCTTCCTTGTACTCTCCCTTCCTTGTACTCTCCCTTCCTTGTACTCTCCCTTCCTTGTACTCTCCCTTCCTTGTACTCTCCCTTCCTTGTACTCTCCCTTCCTTGTACTCTCCCTTCCTTGTACTCTCCCTTCCTTGTACTCTCCCTTCCTTGTACTCTCCCTTCCTTTTACTCTCCTTCCTTGTACTCTCCCTTCCTTGTACTCTCCCTTCCTTGTACTCTCCCTTCCTTGTACTCTCCCTTCATTGTACTCTCCCTTCCTTGTACTCTCCCTTCCTTGTACTCTCCCTTCCTTGTACTCTCCCTTCCTTGTTTCCTTCTTGTACTCTCCCTTCCTTGTCTCTCCCTTCTTGTACTCTCCTTCCTTGTACTCTCCCTTCCTTGTACTCTCCCTCCTTGTACTCTCCCTTCCTTGTACTCTCCCTTCCTTGTACTCTCCCTTCCTTGTACTCTCCCTTCCTTGTACTCTCCCTTCCTTGTACTCTCCTTCCTTGACTCTCCTTCCTGTACTCTCCCTTCCTTGTACTCTCCCTTCCTTGTACTCTCCCTTCCTTGTACTCTCCCTTCCTTGTACTCTCCCTTCCTTGTACTCTCCCTTCCTTGTACTCTCCCTTCCTTGTATCTCCCTTCCTTGTACTCTCCCTTCCTTGTACTCTCCCTTCCTTGTACTCTCCCTTCCTTGTACTCTCCCTTCCTTGTACTCTCCCTTCCTTGTACTCTCCCTTCCTTGTACTCTCCCTTCCTTGTACTCTCCCTTCTTGTACTCTCCCTTCCTTGTACTCTCCCTTCCTTGTACTCTCCCTTCCTTGTACTCTCCCTTCCTTGTACTCTCCCTTCCTTGTACTCTCCCTTCCTTGTACTCTCCCTTCCTTGTACTCTCCCTTCCTTGTACTCTCCCTTCCTTGTACTCTCCCTTCCTTGTACTCTCCCTCCTTGTACTCTCCTTCCTTGTACTCTCCCTTCCTTGTACTCTCCCTTCCTTGTACTCTCCCTTCCTTGTACTCTCCTTCCTTGTACTCTCCCTTCCTTGTACTCTCCCTTCCTTGTACTCTCCCTTCCTTGTACTCTCCTTCCTTGTACTCTCCCTTCCTTGTCTCTCCCTTCCTTGTCTCTCCTTCCTTGTACTCTCCCTTCCTTGTCTCTCCCTTCCTTGTACTCTCCCTTCCTTGTACTCTCCTTCCTTGTTCTCTCCCTTCCTTGTACTCTCCCTTCCTTGTATTTCTCTCCCTTCCTTGTTCTCTCCCTTCCTTGTCTCTCCCTTCCTTGTCTCTCCCTTCCTTGTTCTCTCCCTTCCTTGTCTCTCCCTTCCTTGTACTCTCCCTTCCTTGTACTCTCCCTTCCTTGTTCTCTCCCTTCCTTGTACTCTCCCTTCCTTGTACTCTCCCTTCCTTGTTCTCTCCCTTCCTTGTCTCTCCCTTCCTTGTCTCTCCCTTCCTTGTACTCTCCCTTCCTTGTTCTCTCCTTCCTTGTACTCTCCCTTCCTTGTCTCTCCCTTCCTTGTCTCTCCCTTCCTTGTCTCTCCCTTCCTTGTACTCTCCCTTCCTTGTACTCTCCCTTCCTTGTCTCTCCTTCTTGTACTCTCCCTTCCTTGTACTCTCCCTTCCTTGTACTCTCCCTTCCTTGTACTCTCCCTTCCTTGTACTCTCCCTTCCTTGTACTCTCCCTTCCTTGTACTCTCCTTCTTTGTACTCTCCCTTCCTTGTCTCTCCTTCCTTGTACTCTCCCTTCCTTGTACTCTCCCTTCTTCATTGTCTCCCTTCCAAACTCTCTACTCTCCCTTCCTCACTCTCTCCCTTCCTACTCTCCCTTCCTCTCTCCTTTCCTTGTACTCTCCCTTCCTTGTACTCTCCCTTCTTCATTGTCTCCTTTCCAAACTCTCTAACTCTCCCTTCCTCACTCTCTCCCTTCCTCACTCTCTCCCTTCCTCACTCTCCTTTCATCACTTTCTCCCTTCCTCACTCTCTCCTTTCCTCACTCTCTCCTTTCCTCACTCTCTCCTTTCCTCACTCTCTCCCTTCCTCACTCTCTCCTTTCCTCACTCTCTCCCTTCCTCACTCTCTCCCTTCCTCACTCTCCTCTCCTCACTCTCTCCTTCCTCACTCTCTCCTTTCCTCAATTTCTCCTTTCCTCACTCTCTCCCTTCCTCACTCTCTCCTTTCCTCACTCTCTCCCTTCCTCACTCTCTCCTTTCCTCACTCTCTCCTTTCCTCGCTCTCTCCTTTCCTCGCTCTCTCCTCTCCTCGCTCTCTCCTCTCCTCACTCTCTCCCTTCCTCACTCTCTCCTTTCCTCAATTTCTCCCTTCCTTCCTCATTTCCTCCTCTCTCCTCTCGCTCTCTCCTTCCTCACTCTCTCCTTTCCTCACTCTCTCCTTTCACTCTCTCCCTTCCTCACTCTCTCCCTTCCTCACCTCTCCTTCCTCACTCTCTCCTTCCTCACTCTCTCCCTTCCTCACTCTCTCCCTTCCTCACTCTCTCCTTTCCTCACTCTCTCCTTTCCTCACTCTCTCCTTTCCTCACTCTCTCCCTTCCTCACTCTCTCCTTTCCTCACTCTCTCCTTTCCTCACTCTCTCCTTTCCTCACTCTCTCCTTCCTCACTCTCTCCTTCCTCACTCTCTCCCTTCCTCACTCTCTCCCTTCCTCACTCTCTCCTTTCCTCACTCTCTCCTTCCTCACTCTCTCCTTTCCTCACTTTCTCCCTTCCTCACTCTCTCCTTCCTCACTCTCTCCTTCCTCACTCTCTCCTTCCTCACTCTCTCCCTTCCTCACTCTCTCCCTTCCTCACTCTCTCCTTTCCTCACTCTCTCCTTTCCTCACTCTCTCCTTTCCTCACTTTCTCCCTTCCACATTCTCTCCTTTCCTCACTTTCTCCCTTCCTCACTCTCTCCTTTCCAAACTTTTTCCCTTCCTCATTCTCCCTTCCTTAACAACGCAGCAAACAAGGAAGCATTTCTTAATCAGTTGGAATGTGTCATACTGGTTTATAATTGGTACCGCTCCACCAGTATATGTTGTCATGTGTATTCACATAAATACATGTGTTCTGTCTGTTGTCACGAGTTTTGAACAAGTTTGACACGAGTCGTACTGGTTGATAACTGGTACACTGTCACTGGTATGTGTCATCACGTTTAAAACTCATGATTTCATGGTAAACACGTGTGGACACACCAAATTTATTCACAGAATCCGGTGAATTCACGTACAAAAACACGTGAATTGAGCCAGTTGAACTCGCGAATTCACTTACAGAAGACTTGTGAAATCACAGGTGTTTGTTTGCTGGAAACAGGTGGTACCGGGTACTGCAAATCACTTACCACTCAACCTGCCAACAAACTTTAGTCATTCCCAGGCAACAAAGCTGTATAAACACAGCCACACAGAGACAGCTTACAAGCTGAACAATTCCATACAACTTCGTCATCTTATGACTGTTCCTGTTAAATCTGGCAGCTATTCTACTAGTTACTAATCCAAAATAAAATTGTCACTGTATAAGCAAATGCAGAAACACGTGACAGAATTCCTGTCACTTTTTGGGATTAGTTAATCCAAAGCAACTCCCTGTGAAAGTGACTTTAGTGAGACAGCTGCCTGCAACATGCATGCAAACACCTGTATGTGACACATTGTGACAAACAGATATGCACAAATTGTCACACTACTTCTGTGTGTCAACCTGACATTAACACCTGATGCCAGTCATAAAAGACACTGTGAGTAGATGTAAGTTAACATCTGTTAAACATCAACACGTTATCAATAGACTTGTTAATTACTCATGATGAAGTTATTAGCAACTTTGATAAGTCTGATAACACAACCAATAAGAGGCATGGACCCAGTACTTGCAGATGACTAAAATAACTAAGTGTGTATTATTAGTGTGAAGGTCACACAACAGGTACGTTTTACATCTTATGGAGTTACTATTTCGTCACTTAAACCCTTGAAACCCAAGTAATAAAAGCACACACACAAATGTACAGGTAAGATCTTATAAAATTATCCACCACTGTTTATAGCCAAGTATTCCTTCACCCTCCTTAGTGTACTGAAGTAACAGGTTTGACACTAGAGCACAATTCAAACCTGGGTTCTCTTAGTCGAGAGTATGAAGCTCTAGCCACTGGGCCACTGGGCCACTGGGCCATGAAATGGGCCACTTGGCCACAAACCTGAACCACTGGGAAAACCTTGACTAGGGCCATGCAAAACTCACCAACAGAGCAAGAATGTTTGAGGATTATGAAAGCATATTTGTTGAGTTTTTTGCAGCAGATTGCAACTGTGTCAGGCTTTTAAGGGTTTTTCTGATATTGTATAATTTTTAAACAACAAATTCAGTCAATCAACATGCTTCATAATATTATAGTATATCGCTTTCCTCAAGTCCATTTCCAGTTTGGTTCACATGGTATGCAATTTTTTTTATAAAATGGTATAAACTGTGAACAATTTAATCCATGTGTGTTTTTTTTTATTTGAGTGGCTGGTTGTGGTGACGATAAATTGTTCAAATGCATCATGTATCAAATAACATCTCAAATATCAAAGTGACACATACATTATATTATCAAATAAATTAACTATTATTCATAATGTTAGTCTTTCTTTAAAGAAAAACAGTTCCCTACCTTTTTATAACCCTGTGGGGTCTCAGAATGCAACTGTAGTATAATGGAGAATTTGTGGTAGATTTCAGTGCAGAAAATGTGCAACTGCCTTTAGTAAGCACCGACCTTTAAGTTAGAACACTGGCAATGTTCCAGGGTCTGTGAAACCAGGAGTTTGGCTCCAGGATGTGAGACCCAACATACACGACCACAGCTCATCTCTGCTGTCTGTGGCAGCCGTGAGAACATGGTGATGGTGGGCAGCACCACCAAGACATTGAAACTGTACACCTGCAGCTGTTGTCAGCAGCCTTCAGTGCCTTACAGCTTTCACTCAGGTGTGAAATGAACACCTGGTCCAGTCTGTGATACACAGGTGTGTATTGTGGCAGCTAAACATTCCCAGCTGCCTACACTGGCAGCACTTGTAACTCAAGCCCAGTTGACTGGACCACAGGCACCAGACAGACTTTCAACACCACACCACTAAATGTAGTCACTCAATGTCTCACAGAACAATGTGTCCAAAAGTTAGTCATAGATTAGTGAACAGTAAAGTATTAAAAGCTATTTCTTCTCAACTGAAAATAGCGCAGTGTCCTATCATTAAAATAGTGACTACCGGGGTAGTAATTTCAATCAATAACTAATCATAATTTATTCATAAGATAGTCAAGAATTATACAGGAATGTTTCTGAAGAATTGTTCACAAATTGTTATGATTTTTTTCCAGAAATATCACAAAGATTTAGCTCAGAAATTATTCAAGAATTATACAGGACTCATAAATATAAGGAAGGAATAATACATAAAGTGTGTATGAATTTACTGGCTTACAGCTAAGGGGATCCTTCCCCAGACATGATGGTTTATGGATAAAATGGTCTGTGGATAAAACGATGGTCTGTGAATAATTAAACTGATGGTCTATGAATAAACTGATGGTCTGTGAATAAACTGATGGTGTGTGAATAAACTGATGATGTGTGAATAAACTGATGGTCTGTGAATAAACTGATGGTCTGTGAATAAACTGATGGTCTGTGAATAAACTGATGGTCTTTGGATAAACTGATGGTCTGTGAATAAACTGATGGTCTGTGGATAAACTGACAATCAGTGAATAAAGTGATGGTCTGTGAATAAACTGACAATCAGTGAATAAAGTGATGGTCTGTGAATAAACTGATGGTCTGTGAATAAATTGATGGCCTGTGGATAAACTGACAATCAGTGAATAAAGTGATGGTCTGTGAATAAACTGATGGTCTGTGGATAAACTGATGGTCTATGAATAAACTGATGGTCTGTGGATAAACTGATGGTCTATGAATAAACTGATGGCCTGTGGATAAACTGATGGTCTTTGGATAAACTGATGGTCTGTGAATAAACTGATGGTCTGTGGATAAACTGGTCGGTGAATAAAGTGATGGTCTGTGAATAAACTGGTCGGTGAATAAAGTGATGGTCTGTGGATAAACTGACAATCAGTGAATAAAGTGATGGTCTGTGAATAAACTGGTCGGTGAATAAAGTGATGGTCTGTGGATAAACTGGCAGTCTGTGAATAAACTGATGGTCTGTGAATAAACTGACAATCAGTGAATAAAGTGATGGTCTGTGAATAAACTGATGGTCTGTGAATAAATTGATGGCCTGTGGATAAACTGACAATCAGTGAATAAAGTGATGGTCTGTGAATAAACTGATGATGTGTGAATAAACTGATGGTCTATGAATAAACTGATGGTCTGTGGATAAACTGATGGTCTATGAATAAACTGATGGTCTGTGGATAAACTGATGGTCTATGAATAAACTAATGGCCTGTGGATAAACTGATGGTCTTTGGATAAACTGATGGTCTGTGAATAAACTGATGGTCTGTGAATAAACTGACAATCAGTGAATAAAGTGATCGTCTGTGAATAAACTGATGGTCTGTGAATAAACTGATGGTCTATGAATAAACTGATGGTCTGTGGATAAACTGACAATCAGTGAATAAAGTGATGGTCTGTGAATAAACTGGTCGGTGAATAAAGTGATGGTCTGTGGATAAACTGGCAGTCTGTGAATAAACTGATGGTCTGTGAATAAACTGACAATCAGTGAATAAAGTGATGGTCTGTGAATAAACTGATGGTCTGTGAATAAATTGATGGCCTGTGGATAAACTGACAATGAGTGAATAAAGTGATGGTCTGTGAATAAACTGATGATGTGTGAATAAACTGATGGTCTATGAATAAACTGATGGTCTGTGGATAAACTGATGGTCTATGAATAAACTGATGGTCTGTGGATAAACTGATGGTCTATGAATAAACTAATGGCCTGTGGATAAACTGATGGTCTTTGGATAAACTGATGGTCTGTGAATAAACTGATGGTCTGTGGATAAACTGGTCGGTGAATAAAGTGATGGTCTGTGAATAAACTGGTCGGTGAATAAAGTGATGGTCTGTGGATAAACTGACAGTCTGTGAATAAACTGATGGTCTGTGAATAAACTGACAATCAGTGAATAAAGTGACCATCTGTGAATAAACTGATGGTCTGTGAATAAACTGATGGTCTATGAATAAACTGATGGTCTGTGGATAAACTGACAATCAGTGAATAAAGTGATGGTCTGTGAATAAACTGGTCGGTGAATAAAGTGATGGTCTGTTGATAAACTGACAGTCTGTGAATAAACTGATGGTCTGTGAATAAACTGACAATCAGTGAATAAAGTGATGGTCTTGGGAATAAACTGGTCGGTGAATAAAGTGATGGTCTGTGGATAAACTGACAGTCTGTGAATAAACTGATGGTCTGTGGATAAACTGATGGTCTGTGAATAAACTGATGGTCTGTGGATAAACTGACAGTCAGTGAATAAACTGATGGTCTGTGAATAAACTGGTCGGTGAATAAAGTGATGGTCTGTGAATAAACTGGTCTTTGGATAAAATGACAGTCTGAGGGAGAACACTGAGAAGATGGTATTTTTTAACTGACAATGAGTGGATAAAATAGTGATCAGTGACAACATGATGGACTGGGGTGAAATGATGGCATTCAATAAAATAATGGTCATGATATAAAATAATGGTCCATGGATAAACTTATTCTGTATGGATAAAATGGTTCTACATGATAAAGTAGTGTCCTCGCCCCAGACAGGGACTAAAACTGACTAAACTGATCAGGTGAGGTAAATAACAGTTGGGCACCTGCATCAGATCATGAGACCATTTTACCTGATAAAATTACCTTCAATACGGTCTCGCGGGTTACCCACCTCCACACACAATGATGACAGAGATCAACAATTAGACAGATATGACACTTGTCCTTGATATAAGTTGAACTAATTGTTGCTCTTGTGGTAGTTTCTTACACAGACACATCTGGGGCGACTGACGATATCACTCATCACATCTCACCCATACATCCAAAGTACCCCACCTTTTGATAACCCCATGGACCTCATTGATAAATCTGATAACTCTTGTGATAAAATCACCTCCGTCTCTGAGTGGTCAGGGCCACGCGATCAGGCCTCTGTTAAAAATGCTGGAGATAGTTTTGTTGACAGAATCTGTGTCTTTGTGATCAGCGTTTGATGTGAAGGGGACAAAGGAAACCTGCTGGGGATCTAAGAGATGGTCCCACACCTGGGAGATAGGGTCCCACATTCCCCCTACACCATTAAAAACAGTGTGTTCTGATGAGGTGTTGTAGATATAGGCATGTTCGTTTTATTCAATGCAGCACCCAGTCAAAGTTATTTCTCTTCAACCACCGATGACAAATAACACCTACCCTGGGGTAATGACAGTTTGATTTCTCTGGGAAGTATTCAGGTGGGGTGAAAGTACACAAAAGGCGGTGGGGAGTTATACATAGCATAACAGTTCGACTTAAGTGGGCATATAGGTCAGGTCGTGTGATTGACACAATACGTCAAATCAACGCAAATACAAAAATAAGCAGTCCTTTCATTATTATGACTGATTAATGTCTCTTATACTTCTTGTGAGAGTGTTTGTTTTCAGTAAACATCAGATGTGTGTATGTAAATATTAAAATATGCTATATATCCAGATATCCACAGTAATTTGCGATCATTTCCATTCACAGTGAACAAGGTTGATATCTGTTGACCTGACCTTTGAACCTATGACTGTAGGTATTGGTTCAGCTTAGGTGGAAACCTTAAGCAGCGATATAGCAGTAGTTGTTGTTACTACAAACAATAACCACAGCAGTAACAGCAGCAGCTACCAGCAACAACAGCAGTGGCCAATAACAGCTGCAAAGAGCTGTAACAGGTAGATATGACCAAATAAATAAAAATAAACATGTTTTTAATAAATGCACTTATTAAAACAATTAACAGAGTAAAACTCATGGGCGGCTGAGTGAAAACGTTGAAGCCAATTTTCTTGAATCCATACTTTAAGCATGTTTTACATTCAGATTGTTGTATCTTTGGAAATAAAGCATTCAAATAAATACATAACAGTCAGTTCTCAGCTTCCCTCTGCATGTGTTCTATCTGAATATAAAATAAAAAGCACCATCTATTTGTTCATTAAGTGTCTAATGTTGGCATGATGGGTCACATAGTTGGAATTATAGAGTGACTAACTTTTTACACAAGTTTGATACATCATGTCTTTTTTTGTATGAAATAAAATTGAGTGATCAATTCCAGATGACACAAATTGCCCCTTTGGTCTATTTACCCCTCGGTGAGCAAGTAACACATTATAAAAAGCCTCTATATGTGGTTGGAATGTGATACCAGAAATGGAACAAGTTACCAGAATCGTTAAGTGAAATGGTATGAAGTGAGACATGCAAGTGACCGTCAAAGCTGAGAATTTATGGCGCACAAAATGTTGAGGAGGTTTCTTTGTAGATGATAGCTTTAATTTCGGACATTTTAATGTGACGAGAGCGTGTTTCAAATTAACCGCACGGCTAGAGAGAAGACACATGTCACAGTTAAGCTGTTTTAGTGGCAAAAAGTTGTGAGATAGAAGTTCCCTCCTCCCAGCAGATGTTTGAGACACAGTAGACTGGCTAGACAGGGTGGCCATGTAGACACCGCCTACTGCACAACAATATCATGTATGTATGGACAGTATAAATCTGATTTGATACCTAACCAAAAGCCAACATGGACACTTATTTTATTCTTTAGTAGAACTAGAAGTGGCATTTTAATGAACAGGACTTTTACGGTTACTTAACTTCACTACTCGTATGTCGTTATTTAAGATATCTGCATAATGTGATATGTCTGTCAAATGTACAAATATAAAATAATTGTTTGGCTTATTTATTAAATTTATTCGTTTTTGTATGTATTTAATTTAGTAATTTACCTTATTAGTTTATTTAACTTTAATTATCTTCTTTACATATTACAATTTCTTTTAAACAGTTTGTAGTATACTAAGTTTTTCTATTATGAATAAATGCCTGAAAGTGTACAGATAAAGTATTTCAATCGTCCTCAGCCAGTGGAATGTATCAAGCCTATATAAACCAGTGTACAAATAAATTCCATAATGCATAATTATTAGTAGTATCACATGAAGCCTTATCCTACGAGAAAAATCCATTAAACATCGTAAACGAAACAAACAAACATTACAAAAGACCACAGACAACGGTGTTATCATCCATTTTTCTCCCATCGCAAACATTTTCAAACTCATTGCATTACAAAACAAATTATTATCACAACCCAACACTAACTACGCACCATGCAAAATAGAAATCCGGCACACTCACGAATCTGACCCACGCACAGCCGGTGTTGTCGACAGAGACTGAGTCTGCTACACTGTACTTGAGACCAACCCACACTCCTGGAGTGAGACCCAAGAGAGACTGACACTGCCAGCCACCACAACACATCTCACAGCCACCACCAGCGCCACCTGGTGGGCGACTTGGCACAGGTGGCTCCTGTCAGACAGGTGTTGAAAGGGGAACTTAATGGAGGTGTGAGGGCAGGAGCAGGCACTGGCTTCATCACAGGACACCTGCTGTGATGGCTGTTGGCCAAGGCCTGGATCAACATCACTTCCAGCTGCCCAGTGGAGTGGGCAGGACTACATGGATTCGGGATCCAGATGGGCCCTGCTCTGTTTGGCCAGTTAATGCAGCTGGCTGGAGTCTGATCCAGATGGCTGGTCAGTGGGCTGGTAAAATGGTATCATGTCTGGATCCAGATAACAGTGTATATCAGATCTCATGAAGGGAATGTGGTGCTGATATATCAATACATATCAATAATAAATATTATGATTATCCTTGGATGGATGGATGGATGGATGGATGGATGGATGGATGGATGGATGGATGGATGGATGGATGGATGATATGGGTTATTGGTTGTTGATACAGTATCATCCATATTTACCTCCCAATTTCTCTTCTTGAACAAACTGAAGAAGATTGTGTCTTTGGTAAGCAAACAGTATTATGGTTACCATGTACATATATATATATATATATATATATATATATATATATATATATATATATATATCGCACTTTCAAAAGTAATTTCCCGGATAAGAACTCCACATAAAGATGTACATAACTCCACGTGTACTGACCATCCAATATGGACACAGCTGCATGCATGCTCACCTCCATATGCAGGTAATAATTAGTTATGAAATTAGAACCAGTCCTAAAAAACTTAACTGAAATAATAGTTGAACCATGATTGCTGCAACATTCATATTATTAACCTTGGTTAAAATGTGTCAACATATGGCCATCTATACAATAGCTGTGTAAAGGAATTGTTTATAGTAATAGTAAATTAGTATTTGTAACACTTTTATAGAACCTATAATATTTTAAAGTTCTAGCTCAAAAATACAACAAACAAAATCATTTAAATATCCCTTTTGACTACTGAGCTGTTGCTTTTAAAAACCTGTACATAAATTATCCATTTCTGTTCACTGTTCAGTTGTAATGGTGGGACTATAGCTCATGTGACAGGCAGATGTATTTACCTATTCTTAGAAATGTAGATGTGTTAATACAAACTGTGTATGATGAAATAACCCCCTTCTGAGTCTAATTGATCTTTAATGGCTCATTCAATTATTTCCCCCATTGTGTACATCGTCTAGATTTTCATTAATTCTAATTCCATGTACATTTTCTTTCAGTCAATCTAATTGGCCTCTTCTGTTCCCTTGCAGTTGGTATTTTCCAAGTAAGTAGTTCTGAGATGAAACAGTGTGCACGCTCCATGCCCACCATTACCATACCAACACATGTAATGACGGAACTACACATACTGCAGAACAGGCTGTGTACTTTTGTCAAGTGCCAAATATGTAAACATGTTGGCCATATTTAAGGATTTATTCTGGATCGGAATTCGGGAAACAACGGTGCTGGATTGTAGAGTGGCAGCAAATTTGGGGATCATTCCACATGAACAATTCCGCTTACAACTTCTTTAGTCTAACTCCAGTTCCAATTCGACCTACACTGTAGCAATTCAGGTACAAACACATTTTTAATCAAACCACATCCACCTTATATATGTGAATGATCATTATTGCACCATTGTTATTCTGATGTCATTAAAAGTTACCTCACTATAACTTATATCCATGTATAATTTTTTTAATGTGTAACTCCCAATATCCAAGCTCTAACTGAAACTATTTCTGATTCCACTACTTATAGACTGACAACAAAATTAGATACAAACTTCAATTCCTAAATTTGGAATTGCAACTTCCACAGATCTTAGTAATAACAAATACAAGACATCATATATGTTTTCTGGCATTTGACAAGGACATATAACATGGCTAGAGAATATGTGGTTGTTTACCTGAAAATAAATGCATTTGTATAACATCTTAAATGTGAATTTAAAACAGTATTGATTAAAAAAACTATTTTCCATCGTTTCTAATCTTCCATTTGTAAACAATTTTCTATCCATGTGAACATGTTCAAAATACTATCATTAACAACTAATTCATTCTACCTCATATTAACAATATAATACAATTATAATAATTATATAATAAAATACAAGTTTAACAAATAACTTTTATTATTTGATAGTTGTAATAATTGGTGTGTAAGTCTTTGTTTCTGTCTGAGAGAGCGAGTTAACAGCCGTGTTAATTGTTCTAATTGCTCTTGTTGTTCCTGTATTGACTACATGAGTAACACAGCACATTGGTAGCAACACCCAGGGGAACATGACAAGGACTGGGCAGTCTGACAACTGACTGGTTCCTGAAAGAGAAGTTTTTCCACTTCCTAATGTACAGACAGGTGCATGGCCAGCAGGGTTTGAACTGGGATTTGTTGTGAGCTCAGTACAATGCTTCTGTGAGGAAGTGCAAAAATAGCTTCCAAGTGGTTTATGCCACAAGTACAGACATTGTTGTGAGACCACAGTGTGGGATACACATAGGCATCATGTACGCACACATGCATGCATGCATGTGTACGCACACATGTACAAGTGTGGGCATGCATGCATGCACACATGCATACATGCGCACATAGGCATGCATGCATACACATACAAAACAAACACACACCAACTATCTCTCGCTCTCGCTCTCGCTCTTGCTCTCTCTCTCTCTCTCTCTCTCTCTCTCTCTCTCTCACACACACACACACACACACACACACACACACACACACACACACACACACACACACACACTCATGCACACTTTCTCTCTCTTTTTTTCTCACACACACACACACACACACACACACACACACACACACACACACACACACACACACACACACACACACACACACACACACACACACACATACACTCTTACACATTTTCTCTCTTTTTTGCTCACACACAGATACACACACTCACTCACTCACTCACTCTCTCACTCACTCACTCACTCACTCACTCACTCACTCACTCACTCACTCACTCACTCACTCACTCACATTCACCACACACCACTCACACACACACACACACACTCACACACACACTCACACACACTCACACACACACACACATCACACACCCCACACACACACCCACACACACACACACACACACACACACACACACACACACACACACACACACACACACACACACACACACACACACACACACACACACACACACACACACACACACACCACATCACTCACTCACTCACATAGACACAAACAAATACTCACACACACATACCCATGTGAGGTGCATCAGCTGTAAACCACACACTCCACACATCTGGCATAATGAGCACTGAATGTTCTTTTGCTTTCATAAAATGACACCATGCTGTCTTTAATTTGTAAGCAGAGACCTGGTCACAGTGTTTAGAAGCAGCCCCATTGTGTGGCACTCTGTGTGGCACTCAGTGAGCCTGGATTGGGAAGAAGCAACACACACTGCTAGTGCGGTCAGGGCAACTCCCTTCCTCAAACACCCTGGCTGGTACAGAGCATAGAAATAATAAATTCATGGCAATGTAACATCTGGCTAGAATTTCTGCGAATCCAAGGACAAAACGGCAGATGAAAAAACCAGTGGAACACAAATCGCTTGTCCAGCTGAGGGAAACACTGCTATGGTATTACAACCTCCGGGTGAGATGAAAAAGTAACAAGTTCCCTCAGATATATTGTTTTCAATGAAAACCCAGAAAATATCCCTGGCCTGTTTCTGTCATGCCGGGGGTCCCTGGGCCTCACCCAGTGGGTTGAAGAAAAAAACAGCCCACGTAACTACAACATTGTGTGTAAATGCTGTCACTACCCTGACAACTGACTAATGTGATTATTATTGGATGTGATACAAAGACATGTTCACATCTTCCTCCTTCCCTGCCCCTGGGGATGTTTAGTCAGACCACTGTTGTAAATGGCTCCAACTCACCCATTCCAATTACAACTAACGTTTTCATATTAACTGTGATTCCACCCTCACTTAATGGCAATTCCTATTCCAATTCTGATTTTTTTCTTCAAATTCCAACTAACTTTTTGATTAAAATAATTTGTAAATATTCATCATATTCTACATAAATTCTTGTGTTAGTTTAACTCAGAATTCAACAGTAACAATATATGTACTGACAGCAAATAAGAACAAGTAAAGAGGTGAATGACAAGAATATTTTAATGTGTTTAAAAATAAGTACTTGTTTAAAAAAATGTATTTAAATGTAATTATTTGTTATTTTGGCAAGTTGTTTATTCTTTACTATTTAAATGTAATTATTTGTTATTCAGGCAGTGTGTTTAAATGCAATTATTTGTTATTTGGGCAATGTGTTTAAATGCAATGATTTGTTATTTGGGCAATGTGTTTAAATGCAATGATTTGTTATCTGGGCAATGTCAAGGACCACAATGGAAATAAGTGCATGCACTTTTTGTGTTATCCGAATATTTAAATGTACCTTGTATTTATATATTATGCATATGTGTACAATGTTTTACATTTTATATTAAATAAATCAATCAAATCAATCAATGTGTTTAAACGTAGTTATTTGTTATTTGGGTGGTGTGTTTAAATGCAATTATTTTTTATTTGGGCAATGTCTTTAAATGTAATTATTTGTTATTATGGCAATGTGTTTAAATGCAATTATTTGTTATTTGGGCACACAGCCCCAATAACAAATAATTGCATTTAAACACATGTGTTCAAATGTAATTATTTGTTATTTATGGCAATATGTTTAAATGCAATTATTTCTTATTTGGGCAATGTCTTTTAAATGTAATTATTTGTTATTATGGCAATATGTTTAAATGCAATTATTTGTTATGTTGGCAGTGTGTTCAAATGTAATTATTTGTTATTTGGGCAATATGTTTAAATGTAATTATTTGGTATTCCGGCAGTGTGTTTAAATGCAATTATTTGTTATTTGGGCAATGTGTTTAAATGCAATGATTTGTTATTTGGGCAGTGTGTTTAAATGTAATGATTTGTTATTTGGGCAGTGTGTTTAAATGCAGTTATTTGTTATTATCGCAATGTGTTTAAATGGAATTATTTGTTATTTGGGCACCGTGTTTAAATGTAATTATTTATCATTTGCCCAGTGTGTTTAAATGCAATTATTTGTTATTTGGGCAGTGGGTTTAAATGTAATTATTTGTTATTTGGACAATGTGTTTAAATGTAATTATTTGGGCGATATGTTTAAATGTTATTATTTGTTATTTTGGATTTTTTTAATGTAAGTACTTATTATCATGGAATGTGTTTAAATGTAATGTAAAGGCAAGTTCTTATATAGCGCAGTATCCAATCCTCAGGATTGCTCAAAGCGCTTTACACTTCAGTTCCCTTGCAGATTTGTTCACTCAGACACAGTCTCAACTTCTCTGTCTCAGAAGCATCCAGCCATATGCTACAATTAATATGCGAAGACCGCTCGTACACATATCCATCACTGTCTATAGCCAGGTACTCACACAGCTGAGTGCCCAAGGTTTTAACATCGCAGTTTAAATGTAAGTATTTGGTAGTATGGCAATGTGTTTAAATGTAATTACTTGTTATTTTGGCAATGTATTGAAATGCAATAATTTTTTATTTTGTGTTTAAATGTAAGTACGTGTTATTATGGCAATGTGTTTAAATGTGATTACTAGTTATTTTGGCAATGTGTTTAAATGCAAGTAATTGTTATTAAGGTAATGTGCTTAAATGTAATTATGTTTAATTTTGGTAATATGCTTAAATGTAATTATCCAGGTATTTGTTATTTTGGCAAATACAATTGGGTGTTAAAAATCACTTGTAAGTAATATATGTATAAAG
>JAODUO010000780.1:105000-115000 GCA_025642075.2 Ridgeia piscesae
TACACAGACAATACAACAAACAACTCCAGATCTCTGTCAAAGATCTGTGAGATCAGAATAACACCATCACCTGTCTTTTGTCAGATCTCTAACTTCTGACATCTGGTGGAGATATAACATGATCCATATAAAGTGGATCATATTTCCCCAGGGGCGTGTCCTTATAAACTGTTTCTTTGGGTGTTTCTGATGCAATTAGTTCCATCCGGTGCAAACTACTGGTAAAGAGGTAATCTTAAACACCTTTCTGCCCACAAGTGATTGTCACAGCTAATCTGAAGTATGGCGACAGGGAGGAACTCAGTACAGCGACTATCTCATATCACCAAGTATTTCTTCTCATCACAAAGTACAATATCGCAAGACCGCTTGCATGGGGATTCCCTAATTTATTTAATATAATGTGTATTATCATCATCTACCTCCACTTTATAGTTGGAGTTATATAGTTGGAGTTATATAGTTGGAGTTATATAGTTGGAGTTATATAGTTGGAGTTATATAGTTGGAGTTATATAGTTGGAGTTATATAGTTGGAGTTATATAGTTGGAGTTATATAGTTGGAGTTATATAGTTGGAGTTATATAGTTGGAGTTATATAGTTGGAGTTATATAGTTGGAGTTATATAGTTGGAGTTATATAGTTGGAGTTATATAGTTGGAGTTATATAGTTGGAGTTATATAGTTGGAGTTATATAGTTGGAGTTATATAGTTGGAGTTATATAGTTGGAGTTATATAGTTGGAGTTATATAGTTGGAGTTATATAGTTGGAGTTATATAGTTGGAGTTATATAGTTGGAGTTATATAGTTGGAGTTATATAGTTGGAGTTATATAGTTGGAGTTATATAGTTGGAGTTATATAGTTGGAGTTATATAGTTGGAGTTATATAGTTGGAGTTATATTCTTGGAGTTATATTCTTGGAGTTATATAGTTGGAGTTATATAGTTGGAGTTATATAGTTGGAGTTATATAGTTGGAGTTATATAGTTGGAGTTATATAGTTGGAGTTATATAGTTGGAGTTATATTCTTGGAGTTATATTCTTGGAGTTATATAGTTGGAGTTATATAGTTGGAGTTATATAGTTGGAGTTATATAGTTGGAGTTATATAGTTGGAGTTATATAGTTGGAGTTATATAGTTGGAGTTATATAGTTGGAGTTATATAGTTGGAGTTATATAGTTGGAGTTATATAGTTGGAGTTATATAGTTGGAGTTATATAGTTGGAGTTATATAGTTGGAGTTATATAGTTGGAGTTATATAGTTGGAGTTATATAGTTGGAGTTATATTCTTGGAGTTATATAGTTGGAGTTATATAGTTGGAAACTACTGTGCTGAGATATAACATTACATAACATATATCTTATGTTCTGGCCTAAATGACAATGGATAGATTGATATTATAATTAATGTTAATACCTAAATATTATGCAACTATTATGATTATTTATTATATTATTTAGAATCTTAACATTTGCTCTATATAATTTGACCTGAATATGAAGCACAACACTGTCAGGGTTTAATCGAGAAAAAAAAATTTGAGAACAAGTTATACATTTAAAAATAGCCCATACCTGGTTATATTAAGTTATTGATGTTTTTTAAAATTATTGATATGTTAAGACTAACTAGAAGTTTCTGTAACCTTTTGATATTTTACCGAGTCACACATGAGTGACGTTATTACTCAGATATATAACTAAGAGGACTACATCGTTTATCTGCAGAACAAAACTAGTCATCATGAATTTAACTAAAAACACATTTTATATTTGTTTAAGAAATTGTATAGATCCAAAACTTTGATGTTCAAATGGACATAAAACAGACTTAGTTTTAATATGTTGACGGTTTAGCAGCTGGTTCGTTTAATAATTAACATCATCCGTTAATATACATTATGTACTTTTCCTTAAAACGTGTTATATTAAAATGAAAACATACATGTTTCTAATAAAGTTTAATCTGTTTTCAAATGAACCTCAGTATATGACTCGATATTATATATATATATATATATATATATATATATATATATATATATATATAATTATAAATAAATTATAATTAAAAAAACAGTAATCCAAAGCACGGCCAATTAAGATTCTTAGAAAATATCTTCCACCCGATTCAATGCTGCACAGACATTCTTACAACCACACAAACTTGCAACACATGAAGTAATTGGGAAAGTCAAGACAATTACAGAAGAAGAAAGCAAAACAAGAGTGTCTACACATGTTTGCTGACGTCAGTTCACAGGAAGGGCATGAGTGAGTCTTTGTTGTTCTCTCTTGTGGTCACTTTAATTATCAGGTCGTGGCAGTGTAGTACAGAGGTCAAGAATGACCCTTTACTTTGTCACCCTCCAGCCTACCAAAGTGATAATGTCTCATGTTTTGTGGTTGTTTCTGGCCCAGCACTATTAAGAGTGTTAATGTATTTTTTACAATAGTACAACCTGGTTCTTATTACATGTAACCTTTGACTAAAGAATTAAATTGGTCACAACAAACAGTATAAAACAGTTACTTGGAGGTAGATTTTTGGATAAACTAATCTTTAAAATGATGGTTTGTGAAGCTGTTGATGTCATCGTACTGACAACATAACTTGATTTGTTCAATCAGTTTTGCAATAGATTTAACAATGTGGTTTTCCAACTAAAAACTACTGTTTTTACAGGATGAATGAGCCAGTACTAACATGCAAGTAATGTAATAATTACTACACATATTATGTATAAATCAGGTTGATCATTGTCAAAACATATGTCATTATAGAGGGTCTACTTTCCATCATTACAAAGAATGAAAAGAAGCATTTATTTAAGGCATTTAAATACCATATGACCCTAAACTGAAATTGCCCAATAGTTGTAAAATCACAGTTAGATATAATAAAAGGCTCTAAGTAAATATAGTAAGTACTTGTCTTTTGTTTTGTTGATGCTTACCTCACAACACTGGTGAGATCCTACTATTGATGCTTACCTCACAACACTGGTGAGATTCTCCCATTGATGCTTACCTCACTACACTGGTGAGATCCTCATATTGATGCTTACCTCACAACACTGGTGAGATCCTCCTATTGATGCTTACCTCACAACACTGGTGAGATCCCCCATTGATGCTTACCTCACAACACTGGTGAGATCCTCCTATTGATGCTTACCTCACAACACTGGTGAGATCCTCCCATTGATGCTTACCTCACAACACTGGTGAGATCCTCTTATTGATGCTTACCTCACAACACTGGTGAGATCCTCCCATTGATGTTTACCTCACAACACAGGTGAGATCCTCCTATTGATGCTTACCTCGCAACACTGGTGAGATCCTTCTATTGATGCTTACCTCGCAATACTGGTGAGATCCTCCTATTTATACTTACCTCGCAACACTGGTGAGATCCTCATATTGATGCTTACCTCGCAACACTGGTGAGATCCTCCTATTGATGCTTACCTCACAACACTGGTGAGATCCTCCTATTGATGCTTACCTCACAACACTGGTGAGATCCTCCTATTGATGCTTACCTCACAACACTGGTGAGATCCTCCCATTGATGCTTACCTCACAACACTGGTGAGATCCTCCCATTGATGCTTACCTCACAACACTGGTGAGATCCTCCCATTGATGCTTACCTCACAACACTGGTGAGATCCTCCCATTGATGCTTACCTCACAACACTGGTGAGATCCTCCCATTGATGCTTACCTCACAACACTGGTGAGATCCTCCCATTGATGCTTACCTCACAACACTGGTGAGATCCTCCCATTGATGCTTACCTCACAACACTGGTGAGATCCTCCTATTGATGCTTACCTCACAACACTGGTGAGATCCTCCCATTGATGCTTACCTCACAACACTGGTGAGATCCTCCCATTGATGCTTACCTCACAACACTGGTGAGATCCTCCCATTGATGCTTACCTCACAACACTGGTGAGATCATCCCATTGATGCTTACCTCACAACACTGGTGAGATCCTCCCATTGATGCTTACCTCACAACACTGGTGAGATCCTCCCATTGATGCTTACCTCACAATACAGGTGAGATCCTCCCATTGATGCTTACCTCGCAACACTGGTGAGATCCTCCTATTGATGCTTACCTCGCAACACTGGTGAGATCCTCCTATTTATGCTTACCTCGCAACACTGGTGAGATCCTCCTATTGATGCTTACCTCGCAACACTGGTGAGATACTCCTATTGATGCTTACCTCACAACACTGGTGAGATCCTCCTATTGATGCTTACCTCCCAACACTGGTGAGATCCTCCTATTGATGCTTACCTCACAACACTGGTGAGATCCTCCTATTGATGCTTACCTCACAACACTGGTGAGATCTTAGTATTGATGCTTACCTCACAACACTGGTGAGATCTTAGTATTGATGCTTACCTCACAACACTGGTGAGATCCTCCTATTGATACTTACCTCACAACACTGGTGAGATCCTCTTATTGATGCTTACCTCACAACACTGGTGAGATCCTCCCATTGATGCTTACCTCACAATACTGGTGAGATCCTCCTATTGATATTTACCTCACAACACTGGTGAGATCCTCCTATTGATACTTACCTCACAACACTGGTGAGATCCTCATATTGATGCTTACCTCACAACACTGGTGAGATCTTAGTATTGATACTTACCTCACAACACTGGTGAGATCCTCCTATTATGAAACATTCACTGAGACCCAACAATAACCTACAATTCAAATTATCCTTTGCAGCCTTCCCTACTTGGCATTCTGCCAACCACCCCTTGTGAACGCCTGGACAATGTCCCTAGGACAGCTAACTACCTGTACTGTCAGGCCTAAAAGGTTGGGATTGATGGGGCTACTAATTAGCAGAGATAAGGCTACAGTTTGCTGACATCTGCTTCCTGGCACACAATACAGTCTGACAGAGAGAATGCTAAACAAAGGCAAGTGTGTATGGGCCACTTGGTACATCAGGATCAACATGTCCTCACTGGAACAACAGGAAGAGAGGCTGGGTGGTGTAGACAATATGTAGGATGCCAGGAGTCTGAGTTACCACTGACATTGCAGAGTGGACGAATGACCACCTATGATTCCTCTACAAACGGTTCATGCTATTAATTCAATTCAATTCAATTCAATTCAATTCAATTCAATTCAATTCAATTCAATCCAATCCAATCCAATCCAATCCAATCCAATCCAATCCAATCCAATCCAATCCAATCCAATCCAATTCAATTCAATATGATTTATTCAAACAACATTCAGTAGACATTATAACTTAAGACTATACAAACATGCTATACACATAATGTTATTTGAAGGGAATACACAAGAAGTTAAAAACTTGTAGTAGTATGTATCCCCGAACACAACATTTTTGGTCATAGCCATATTATAAGAAATAATTATTATAATGTAAATATTGCACACATCCTAAATACACGACTAGGAAAGTAAACAGAACAACATAGATATAATTAGTGATACAACCCCTAGTTCATTAGTCACATTACTATCACTTGTTCAAAATATATGGATGCATACAAGGAATTATACTTAGAATTCAGATACATTAGTCATCTGAATCAGTTGCAATGAAAGATGCAATTATATATATTCATTTATGAGTATTGACTTGTACCTCTGTCTAAAAGACCTTATTGTTTTTATGTCAGTTAGTTCAACATGCAAGGAATTCCAGACTTATGCCATACATACGAAGAGACATGGTTCTAACATTCAAGGTGACACAGCGCCTTACTAATTGATTTTTGAGACGTGTTATTACCGAGATATCTTTTTTCACAAAATGCTGTTGTATATTACCTGGTAACATGCAGTAGTATGCTTTATACATAAACACAGCTGTTTTGAATGTCACTAGATCTGGAAATTTTTATGTGTGCGACCTGCAGAAAAGAGGAGTTGTGTGGTCAAGACGACCTGCCCCAAACAGAAGTCGAATTGCTCTGTTTTGAATTACAACAAGGCAATTGACATTAGAAGGATATGTGCTTCCCATATTTCAGAACAATAACTAATGTATGGTAAGAATAATTAGCTGTACAGGATATGCATAGACTGAGAGTCTATTACATGGCTACACTTATATAATATAGCTGTACTCTTAGAGAGCTTTGATTTAACATTTGCTATATGATCTTTCCAGTTCAATTTTTCATCAATTAATATTCCAAGAAATTTAGCCACACGCACTCTGCTAATGCTTATATTGATAGTTATGTCAAACTGTGCATTCAAATTAACAAATAACATGTAGCTTGTTTTCGAAACATTTAAAGAAAGCTTATTTACAGCAAACCATATACACAATTTGTGAAGAACTGTCGATACTGTTGTAACAAGTTGGTTGATGTTTTTGTCTGCACAAATTAATTTATGTCGTCAGCAAACAGTATTATATTTCACAAGCCTAGATATGTTACATAAATCATTAATTGGTTGACTGAGTAAAGAAAATCACAACATATCAATACTTACTGAAACTATGTTGTATACCGTCATATGGCACAGCAGTATACAAGTTTAAACTTTAAGCAAAACAACGCCTTATTCATTAGCTATCTAATAATATGAGGCAAGTATTCATGTACGTACATATACACATGCACACACACGCACACACATGCACACACACACGCACGCACGCACGCACGCACGCACGCACGCACGCACGCACGCACACACCTAAACCCATACAATGCAATCATACCTTTTATGTGTACAGTAGAACCTGTCTTGTAGGGACACCTGTCGGGCCAAGCAAAAGTGTCCCTACATTGCAGGTGTCCCCTCATCAGAGAGACAGGAATTTACACACACAAAATTCCAGAACATACAATCTTTATTTACATCCACATTACAACATACCTAAATCACATTTATGCCCACAGTTATAATACCCATAAAATGAAATGTAATAATATCACATTTAATATTACAGTAGAACCCCTCATTTAAGATTGTTTTGGATTAATTCAATTAAGTATTAAAATGCACAAAATATAACTTAGAAAATAGTAAAATGAGACGACACATTAACAACATTTTCATTTATTTTGTTTGTGACATGTTTCATTATAAGTTTAATTTTGAATAGTTTTTAATATTATTATCTGATTGTTATTTCAAATTTGGTCTGAGGGGCTAAAAAGGTGCTGCCACCTCACGGCGTCTGGGTAATCACGCTGCGGTCGCCATTTTGTTTATCGTTTCAGCGGCGCAAAACGATCATTTACTTTCTGATCTAACCACGAAAACGACTTCTTACAACCGTCAAACTTCCTGTCTCATAACTTATATACACATCAACATGCAAGGTTACAAAGTAAAATCATTAAAATTCCTTACAATCATTACAATTCACAAATCAGTATCGAGGCAACTCGACATCGCCGGTAACGCGCAAGCCGTGGATTACCGTGGTGTAACATCAGTATTTTATTGCGGCGTCACTACATAAATGAGCTTCAGAAATGTTTGTTTTATCCTAAACTAATATGAAACTTAGCTTAAAGTCAGTAGGCCTATATTACGTTTGTTGTCGCTCGACATAACTAGAAACTTGGAGAAAAATAAAATAACTGGATAGATCGATTGCGAGCAGCTGTACATTTAAATGGGTCACCAGTTGTGGGTCGAGATTCCGTGCGCTTTCTCCGTTCCCAGCATCCATTGTACTGAACAGGAAATGGACGCCGCCATCTTTAAATATTATTGAAATATATTTATTAAAATAAAGTTAACTGTCCGCCCTAGCAGGTGAAAAATAACAAAAAATCGCTGTCCGCGTCCGCGTCCACCAGGTGGCCGCTCATCTCAGGGATATTTCCGTTGAAAAGTGATCGGGACATCGGAACACTGTCCGTACATAGCAGGTGGCCGCTCGTCGCGGGGGCCGCTGAAGACAGGTTCTACTGTATACCAATTCACAGCCTCTACAAGAAATCTTTGAATTTCCTTCCAATTAACTTAATGTTATAGCCATTTCTTATTGGTGTAACTAAACTGTCCTGTGAAACAAACAAATGAACAGAAAATTAAATTAGTTAGTAGTTTTAAATGTGTATGTGCACATATATATTTTGTTGTGGTGACTTACAATGTTAACATAATCATTGCTTTTATTCAAATTGAAACCTGTTCAGCACAATGGCTGCAACTCTGTATCATCACGACTCTCCGGAATTGTTATATTGTAAAACACAAACGCACAATGAATGCTCCCTTCCTGCACAGTTTCATCATTTGCTGCATAACCTTTTCACTAACCACATCGGTACACATTTGTTGCCAGAACCAAGCGAGAGCCAGCCAACCACAAACATATAGAACACATGTGATCGCTGATTGCTCTCAGCTGTAGACACGAGGAACTAACTTAACTTTCCCTTTGAACAGAAACCTTAAAATAAGTAATCAAATAAAATTATATGTCCATTTACTCCACATAGCAGATAACAACAAGACCTAACATCCATATTAGAAAACATTAATACATAACATCCATCCATCCAAAATTATATGTCCATTTACTCCACATAGCAGATAACAACAAGACCTAACATCCATATTAGAAAACATTAATACATAACATCCATCCATCCAAAATGATATGTCCATTTACTCCACATAACAGATAACAACAAGACCTAACATCCATATTAGAAAACATTAATACATAACATCCAGCAATGTTTGTATATAAGAATAGGATACAGATATTTCCGTAAAACACTATTTGTAAATGTGCAAAAGAATTCATGTAAATTATAATATTATTATAAAACACAGTTAGCATTTGTGTTGATCGTACTAAGTGTATTAATGCAAAACATCCATCCCAGTATTACAAAAATAAACAACATGTTTGTCCCATTGCTGCCTGTTAGTTATGCCAATGTAAGTGCAAGGTAAGATATGTCCTGCCTCAGAACATGCAACTCCGGGACATTCCTGGATCATATGGCTGGGTCAGTGCCTTCTGTACGGCAGCCAAGTATTTCTCCAAGTCTGCACAATTTGTTTAATGGCGTCATACAGCATTTATTAATGTTTCTGAGGAATAATGTCAGTAGCCCATTATTCTTCAGAAATGCCAGATGTCAAAACCCACAGACTGCAAAACCATGTAGACATTGCATGAACCATGTAGACATTGCATGAACCATGTAGACATTGCATGAACCATGTAGACATTGCATGAACCATGTAGACATTGCATGAACCATGTAGACATTGCATGCAGTAGATTCTGACAAAAAGAACAAAGAAATCTTAACAAGTAACAGAGAAAAACCACCCTTGTTCTTAAGTTACAACATTCTTGGAGCCTTCTGATCAGTTGTGGCTTAAATTAATTACTTGTAAGCTTATATACATTCAAGACGTATGGAATCAAAATATAATAATTTCCCATAAGTATTTTCTCTGCTATTTTTGTCTTTGTGACTCTCTACATTTTACTGTCAGTCTGCCGCCTACTCCACAGCAAGACAGGCTGAGAGCACAGTGAACTATGAATGACAATGACAGGTATAATCTTACCATCTCAACTCAGGTGAAGGCTTTGACAGTCCCAGAGAGATGACAGCAGGGCAGGGCTACCTACCCTTATCTTTGTCTGCTCAAGTTTTTTATGCCCAAGCAAAAAAACAGGGTTTGCCAGGAATGATCAAATTGCCTGCAAGTTCTTAAATTGAGAGGTCAAAATTAATTCAACTACGTAAGTAATACATTAAAAAAATTAAGTCATCGTTTTTACATCCATCAGTTATCACAATAGAACAAATTACTACATACCTGTGGCCTTTTGTGGATCATCCATTTTTCACGTCTGTAAATTTCACCAAAGTACTGAAATGAGATTAAAACGTGAAAAAAAAAAAAGTGTGATCAATGTGATCAATATGAACACATAAAATTGAC
>JAODUO010000780.1:117500-212500 GCA_025642075.2 Ridgeia piscesae
AGTCATCGTGCATTAACTGAAGCATGGCTGGATGCTTCAGAGAGAAGTTGAGATGGTGTTCGATTGAACAGGTCTGCCAGGGAGTAAAGTTTATATAGTGTTAAGAGTTTTGAGAAATCCTGGAGATTTGTTTACTGCACTATATAAGAACTTAAAATTTATATTTTTTTATTTTCACAAAGAAATTGCACATGTATGTTTGGATATATAAACTGTTACATATTAAAAAACAATTATCCCAGCTGAAAGGTTGAATTAATTATCACCTCTTCATTCACTGCAATATGTATACAATGTACAATTAAGGGGGTTGGCCCCCTGAAACTCGTGGGATATGGGAGTTCTCGAGTTCCCAAAATATGTTGGAGCCAGAATGCTGAAAGATAGGCCCCAAATCAGATAGCGTTTTGGGAGGTTAGCCCTAAAGGAGGCAACTGCTTGTTTGCTAAGTTAGCCCCAAAAACATGTGAGGTAGAAAAATAGGTTGGCTCCAAAACAGATGGGGCATCACCCGTATGCATGGCAGGAGGAATCTTAGAAGGCTAACCCCAAAACTGATCAGAGCCAAAGTTCTTGGACTTGGAGGTTGGCTCCAAATCTAATACAAATTGGAGCTAAGAGCACAGTTCTGGGAGTGGGAAACCATTGAAGGAGTACCAGGGTGTAACGGTTAATATATAATCGGCACCATTGTTCATAATGTATACAGTGTATGTATGTGTGTGCGTGCATGTGTGTGTGCGTGTGCGTGTGTGTGTGCCATCCTCGTTCGTGGTACATCCTTCTGAAAAACTCCGCTTAAAGTCAGCCAACGACTGCGTTCACTTCTACGGTTTGCGGAGACGATCAGTCTGCGGGTACTCTAGGCTCTAGCGCAACGCAATGAACGTTGGCTTGCGAAGATGCCAACGCTTAGAAACATTCAACGAGAGAGCAAACTGGGTAAACTGTAGGAAGTGCCGTCACCTAGCGGGGCACACTAAAAGGCAGACCGCGCGGAAACGACAGACCAGTTTTACAAAGATGCCCCCGATCGATACGCTCCATATTTACGTGGGGGGCCCTTTACGTGCGTTGTTCTAGTTGGCGCCTTATAGTTGCTGTTTTACGGTGTTCTTGTGATGTTGAGATGTCTTTCAATAATAACATACGTGTAATAAGCAAATTTAACTACAGTACTACAAGTTAAATTAGCATATACAATGTTTGAAAGGCGAAATACAAATTCTTGGATTTGTTGTTTGTTTGTTTTAATTTTCACCAACACAGTAAGTATTCTTAGTATTACTATTTCACTACAACAATGACATCTCACACACACACAATATATATATATATATTATTTGTTGTAATACATATATATATATATATATATATATATATATATATATATATATATATATATATATATTGTGTGTGTTGTGTGTGTAATACAATGTATTAGATGACCTTCCCACAACCTTGTTGGACCCTTCCAACAACCATTATACAACCTATAGGTGACCTTCCCACAACCTTTTTGGACCCTTCCATCAACCATTATCAACCCATAGGTGACCTTCCCACAACCTTTTTGGGACCTTCCAGCAACCATTATATAACCTTCTATGCATCTTCCAACAACTTTTGCATGAGCACCCAGCCTCTATTTCCGACATCTATAACAATACAAGGTAAGGTTTTTAACTTTTAAAAACATGCAAATAAAATCTAATAACAGTATTCGCAAATTAAACTCATAAATCAGTCTTTTCATTGAAATACCGTAGCACCACACATGAGAAGATAGTAAAATAACTAGTGATAATAACAGGGGTAATAACATTCATGATTTTCTATTGAAATTTTGTAGTCACTTTACTTGGTCTTTTGCATTGACAAGAGCTGCAAAACCATTGAGTGTTTACGTTATATGGAAATTCACAACATCTGAGGGCATAAAAGCTCTATTGCAAATCTGTCCATGTCAATTTATTTCGTATTGTAAAGACACTTTTTGGAAAAGGGATTAACTTTTTTGATTTGACTGAGCGAATATTCGTAGAGTTAAAGGGAACCAAAAGGGAAATATTAAGTGCTATGCACGTGAAAGAGCTAATACAAAGCAACCATTCTGAATGGTAATCACATTTTTAACGTCAGTGGTTTATTAGTAAAATAATTCCAAAGTGGATAATTTTACTGAAATCATCGGCTTCATAGAGGCGTCCATGATGCGCCTCTTCCTGTTGTCTGACCGTGGTCTGACCACTCAGCATGCAGAACCGGCCTTAAAGTCACGTGTCCGATTGCGTGCGTCAATGCTATCGCCGTTGTAAACACAATGTTGTAAGATACGCGAACTTCGAAGAAGGACATCCGTTCGAAGAACGTTGCTTCGAATAGGATGTTTCTCACCGTATATTCTGGGTCAAGATCCGCAGAAACGTCGGCGACGTTGAGTTTTCAAGTATGGAGCTGTGCAAACGATATTAGCGCGATATTTAATCACCAACGATAGTCGTCGAAACGGGTTACCGGTCGAATCCTTCCGTCGCCGTAGCCAAGTCATCAAAGCGCGCAAGAAGGTTAGTAAATATTATTAAGTCTTCTGTATCTAAATTATTTGAATCTTGTACCATTAGACACATTGCGATGTCTGTCGAAATGACTTATGTACATACTGATATTGTTCGTAAACGTCCACCACAGTTAACGTTCTAGAAGGTATGTACACGGGATCATGGAGCCGCTAACTAGGTCCAAGCGAGTTAGGCCGTCCGATATTGTTATTCATTATTATTTGTTTTCTTTTATCCTACTTTGAATGGTATATATCACGTTTGCATGAACAGAGGCATAAAAATAAGGTAAAGCTACATGTCAATAACAATGTGTTGCTTTTCTTATATTTACATAGTAATACAAAATGAAAAGTATTTGAAAAATATATGAACAAGTATTTAAGATACTTTTCAATGTATTTGTATTTAAATACAAAGTATTTGTAATCCCTCAAGAATATTTGTATTTAAATATAAATTTCAATGTATTTGACCCCATGTCTGGATGGGACAAACACAGAATAGTTGTGGATTTAGACAGGTTTACAGTTTGCACTTAATTAAACATAGTACTAGACAGGGACTTAGCAGCTAACCGCCCAGACCCAGTCAGGATTCTGGATGTTGGAAATATGACCAGTCATTCACACCATACTGACAGAGCAAACAGTACAGGTGGGGCATATGGCCTGGCTTCTAAAATTACAAAGCAAGATGTTAGGGGATGCTTATCTCCTGCAGTGCTTCCTAGGGACTGTCACAATATAACTTGTACTTTGTACTAAACAGGAGGGTGAGGTGATGTGGCTTCTCTGGGAAGAGAAGGTATTAATTACGGAAATCTGACTGAATATTTATTTAACTGAAATGCTCAACAGTAATAGAAAATTAATACCTTGATTATTATTACATTTATTAGATTACTTCTAATATTGCCATTTTATCTGTCTTAATATATTTGCTTGCAACTGTTCATATGAAAAATATGTAATCGTGAGAAATAATCGTGAGTACGATTACTTTGGTAATGTACTCGAGTACGAGTACGATTACTTTCCTTCGTACTCGAGTACGAGTACTCAAAAAGTACTCGTACACGAGTACGATTACTCCATCTCTGCAATATACATTGTCATAGATATTCCTGTTCGTTTAATATTTTGAGGTGCCAACATTTGTGTTTATTGGATAATATAAATTAAAGCACTTAATATAAGATACAACATGACACAAACAATGTAGCGATAAATGCTATTGTCATTTTGTGAGAGGAATGTCATAGTGGAGTGAAATGTTTGTAAAACGCAGTATTATTTTACCAATTATTATTCAATACCACATTTACCAACATTAGGAAATTGCATGACTGAGCACTGTCAACTCTAGTGAATAAACACTAAGTGATCATGTAATCAGTTATCAAACCTTAGTTTATGTAATATGTATCACCACACAAACATACACACATCTCTATTCAATGAAGACAGCAGCTGGAGCAGCATCACCATCTATCTATCTGTGCAATAATAAAGGCAACTCAGTATCTGTCACTCCTGTCAGCTGTCAAATTAAGATCTTAGTGAGTGTATGTCATCTGCCAGAAAACTTCTGTACTCTATCCATGACCCATTCCATCCTTACAGTCCCATTTGCTTTCTTGATAAATGTATCTAGCCTAATCCTGTCCTGGTTGTTGATATTGTCACTTCCAACACACTGCACCAAAGTAAAGGACACTGTTCACTATTACACTGTAACATATATGCTGCTTATTTGGCGCAGATTGGATGATCTTTTTCATATAAAAACACAGTAAATTCAAACAGTCAATATTTAGCACTACAGCATGTCCTGTTTATTTATAGGGATGAAACCATGGCTCTAGCAAGAACGTCCGGCCAAGTCCTAGCGAACCCTGACAACATGGCTGTTTTCTGGTCAGGACGCAAGCAATTGGAGCTGCAGAAGACACTACAGCTGTATGTTTACCTGCAGATCCACCAGCCCATGGCAGACAGAAAGAGAGAATGGTGAATTACATCTTTGTCAGAACTCTGGCCGCTGCCCACAATGACTGTCCATGTCGGAATTGCAGTCCTTGGTACAGATATGCCCAAGCTAATGAAACAAGATCTGCTGGTGTCAAGAGTCAGTTGATTTGTTCATAATCAATCCAACTGCTTATTTACAAATCAACTGATCATTTGTAAGGGCAGCAGTCAACAAGTGCTGAGTGTTATCCCATATCTTGTTCTCCGTTGAGAGCACAGAAGTTCCATCTTATGGCTGGTATACACTGGTATGACTCTCTGTACCCTTCGACCAAGCCTGCCATGGATCCACCAGGTAAAACTCTCTGTATATGGCCGACTTGGACACCTGAAATAAAATAAGGCCTAAATAAATATATCAACTATGTACAGTGGTGCAGTGGTTTAAAGCTTTGGACTCGGCTTCAGACTCTCAACTACGTGAACGAAACCATGTGGTGCTGTGTCGAACCTTGGGCAAGTCTGTTCACCCGTCATTGCTCCAATTCACTCAGCTGTGTAAACAAGTAACTGGCTATAGACGATGGTGGATATTTGTACACAAACCGTCTTGATTAATTAATTACAGCTTGGCTGGATGCTTCCCACAGTCATGAGATGGTGTTTAATTAAGTAGGTCTGCCAGGGAGTAAAGTGTAAAGCACTTTGACAAGGACAATGCTAAGCAGACATTGGGTCAAATACATTGACATTTATTTAAATACAAATACTCTTGAGGGATCCAAATACTTTTTATACATCAATTACAGATACTTAAAAAAGTATTTAAATACTTTCAAATACAAATGTATTTGCCCCCATGTTTGACGATTGGATACCGCACTATATAAGAACTGTGTTGACAGGTGACATATGAAAATGGAGGTAACTCAATCTATTATCATTGTAGAATACATGTTGTGTTTTTATAAAATCATTGGAACGTTTTTTTAGTTCTGACATAGTGGACAACTGGGCATGCTACTCGAAATGTTCTAGAATGATCCTAAATCAGTTACTGTTAAACATTAATTGTTGGGTATATTTCTACTATAGAATAATGTGTGGTGTTTTCATTGTATGAAATATCATTTGTATTATATAAATGTTGTATCATGTTAGTTTGCTTGGTGTTCTGGTTGCTCTAATGTTATTTTCATTGTCAATAAATTGTGAGCAACACATTTCACTGTTTATAATACATGAACATATACTTACATTTTTTTGGCAGATACATGTGAAAGTTGTCTAACCGGTTACATTTGGAAGCACTGTCTGCTCCAAACACAGAATATAAAATCCATGGCCATTTGTAATATATCATGGCACAGCTGAAACAGAACCAGATGTTTAAATTAGTTTTTCATGAATTAGAAATATTAGTAGCACAATGTGGAACCTGACGGCTACTATTATGGTTACCTCGCCACTATTATGGTTACCTCGACAACAAAGTTACATTGCAATTAAGATCACCGCAGAATATACATAAATATATCCACATATGTTATAGTTTAGAATATTTGTTCTGCTAGTTGTGTTACTTTTTTTACCCAGTTCAAATTGTTATATTTAATAGAGGCATTCTACTGTACATATATTTCAGCTAAAAAACAACTATTATTCAGCATGAAGTCGATTTCATAAAGAACATGGGTGGTGATTTTCTTTCTTTATTTAGCCCTCCAGAATTATGCTCCAAACTTTCCCTTTAAATATACCACGCCTATTAAAAGAACAATCAACATTGACACCACATAGTTAGATAATTAATCTTTCACCTATATGGCTATAAGTTCTATTTATATCTATGATTGACACACATCTGTTTCATAGCCGCACAGGTCATGCTATATCAATAATACAAAAGCATGCCACAGTCGCTACTGTTAATATAATAATGTCCAGTATTTGAAAAACAACAATTAATCTGCATTTTTGTCACAGTTGTGGACAATTTGGAAATTGATTCCTGAAAACAGTTTTAAGCTAGGGCGAAGGACCGAGCCTGTCACTCTGTCAGGCTGACATAAATCGGAGAGCCATGACCCCATATGATATTTGTTTCAAATTGGGAAACCTCACGTTGTGTATAACATATCCGACACTACACCACTGATTTGGAGAATAATACACGGCATGGCTGTGACTAAGAAGAAACTCGCCGAATCCCGGGATCGAATGCGAGGCCATCAAAATACCTGTCAGTGTTTCGAAGTTTCAGTGAGTTTCGACCACTTGTCAATGTCGCCTCGGCTTGTTACTCGCCTCTGCATTTCGGCTTCCGGCGGGTCTTCTTTACCAGGTTTACCAGCGCGTTCAGTTCTATCTTGAAAATGTTGGCCCTTATCGTTGCAACCGAAATTCAGCTATTTCTGAACGAAAATCATGTTCGCTTCCCTACCGGGTACACGAAGCGGATGTAAACATCGCGACGCGCCACCTGGCGATTATTTTAACGGAATTTTAAATACAGATTTGCCCGATCTGAGGCTCAATGCGCCAAACATTAGCCACGTCACACATCAGTCAAAATGGCGCGACTTACGAACTTTGATAGAAAAGGTGTTCAGTTTTTTTACTAATAAACCACTGACTTTAAAAATGTGATTACCATTCAGAATAGTTCGTTTTTATTAACTCTTTCACGTGCATAGCATGTAACTTTTCCCTTTTGGTTCCCTTTAATATAGCAGCTTAATTGCAAGTCAATGTGTCTCCTAAAATGACCATCAACAAATACAGCTGAAACAAATGAAACATAAAATAATATGTTATTATTATATAAAAACACCTATCACTTATAATAGTGTCAATGCCAGCACAGCTGAGCACTTTTTAAAATATAAAACTTAAATTACCACGTTATCAAGTACACATAACAAGCCACATAATGTTTTTGCAACTGTTTTCAAGAACAGGTCAGTTTCTTCCTCTACCTCTGGCTCTGCCTCTGCCAGTGGTGAACCTGTTTGGCCAGTGCCACGGGCGTCGATCTGTGGGGGACAGGGGGGACGCGTCCCCCCACTTTTCAGCGTGGGGGGACAGCATAGGAATTGTCCCCCCACTTTTCAGCTCAGAAAAATTGCGAGGCATATAGCCTGACTCACCACTCCTCTCTTCTTAAAAGCCGCTACACAGGACTAGCTAGACTAAACTCGTGATATGAAGTTCCGACCATGCACCCATTAGAAAATCGACTAGATAAATTGCTTGGCTGGCCACACCGTGCAATTTGATCTTACTTTAGTAAATAACCATCATGACGGACTGCGCTGTTGCCGGCTCTATCAGTTTGCAACCTCGTGTTGATATTATTGATAGGCTCTAGCTCAGAAAAATTTAAACAAACGTAAGATGTTATTGTATTGAACGACATTTTAAGCCACTCTTCACAGTAATCATCACAGGAGATTTGACGAACAGCCCGTGGCATTTATACCACAAATGCTTTGTCGTTTCGCTGTACATTGGTGATTTTATATTTATCGCGCATGCGCAGAAACGGAAAGTTTATAACGATTTTTAGCGCGACACCAGCTGATCCGCTGCCGTGCTCTGTCAGTTTGCATCCTTGTGTTTATATTATTAGTAGGTTCTATCCGTCAAGCACATTATAAATTATGTAATTTGTGTTTCACATTCACTCCTTGCCTGCTTGATGCTTATCGCCTACGACCGAAGCGGCGGATTCCAGCACTTTGTGTAATTTATTCACATTTGAGTGATGACAAATTTCTTTGCCAAAATGTAGGATTGGGAAGTTCTACACAGCATGGACGTCGATCGGTGGGGGATAAGGGAACCACATCCCCCACTTTTCAGCCTGAGGGGACAGCATAGGAAATGTCCCCCCACTTTTTCAGTTCATAAAAACTAATTTACAGGCATATAGCGAGGCTGATCACTCCCCTCTCTTAAAAATCCTACTTCGGTCTAGTAGTAAAATTAATATACGAGTTCAGATATAAACTTCCGACTACCCAGTGGAAAATTATTAGATAAATTACTTGGTTGGCTGCAACTAGATCTTAGTTCAGTAGATATTCATCATGCCGGGCTCTGTAAATTTGCACCTTTGTGTTGATATATTAATAGGCACTAGCCATCATGTTTGTCCTATCACCACTTGGATTACAGCCTGGTCGCCCTGGTGGATACTTATATCGCCTACGGCGGAACCCTCGGATTCCTGCACTTTGTGTGATTTGATCCCATTTGAGTGATGACAAATTTCTTTGCCAAATGGTGGGATTGGGAAGTCCTACACAAGCACCCGTGTAACATTTGTATCTTGTCACCATGGACCATAGATATAAATAGAACACACTAGTAGAACTATAGGGGAAAGATTAATGCCATGGACTTAGTGCCATGGATTTATATGCACGTAAGTCCCTGTTGTCACTCTATGAATCAGGCAAGCAGTTATGGGTCCAAAGTTTAGCCTCCAAATTTTCAGGGATTGGGGTGAGCCATGTCCCCTCTTCAAATATATGTAGCCAACATAACTATTTTAAATAGCACAACATAAAGACCTTTGTTTATTTTAGAATTAGCACCATATATATATATATATATATATATATATATATATATATATATATATATATTAAAATATATATATACATAAAAATACATATATATATATATATATATATATAATAATATATATATATATATATATATATATATATAAATCGTCCCCCCACTTTTAAAACGGGATCGACGCCCCTGGCCAGTGCCAGTGTCACAGTGACAGTAGATGCAGTAAGCGAATCGTCATCGTTAATCAGTCACGTCGAATATGTCACTTCTTGACGCTGTGGCCGCAGCTACTTAGTAGATTCGGCAACTGATGGCGATTCGCTTCGACTGTAACTTGATGTCCACTGCTTGCTCATTGTCGAATATTTCGAAAGAACACGTTCTCGAGTCAATGACAATGTCAATGGTAATGCGACATTGTCCACGATGTCGACATGCCGTACAATGAAAGTTGATCATCACGTTTTGATAGCTTCTTGATTGGTGACATGTGACAAATTTGATGTATTTCCCCCGCTATCTTTGAGACGTTTCTAGCATAGCAGACATTCTTTGTTGGAAAAGTGCCAAATTAGCGATGAACGTTGCCACTTAGCGATGAACGTTGCCACTTGTCGTTCGTCTTGGTTGTGGGCGTCGTGTATGGCAAATGGTGGCGCCACCAAACAACAAAACAGCGCCACCAAACGGAAACCGGATAAACAAAGCCTCCGCATCGCGCTCGAATAATTATTTATATTAACAATATTATTATTAAACTAGTTTAATAAATACTAGTGCGTGCAATAAACACTCTATAAAAATGCTATCGGATGTGTGTTTTTGTACGCGTTGTCGCGCTTACATTTTTCCGGGCGTTAAAAACATTCCGGTTGACGTTTCTGCGCATGCGCAATAAATGTAAAATCGCCAATGTCCAGCGAAACAACAAAGTATTTTCGGTATAAATGCCACGAGCTGTCCGTTAACTTACCTGTGATGATTACTGTGAAGAGTTTCTTAAAATGTCGTTCAACGCAATAAAATATTACGTTTTTTTATAAATCACTGTCACGGATTATGGCACACTACTGTCACGTGATTTACGCTTGCTATCAAAATATGCCTCAAAACTTGTTTGCCTCGTGTTAATTTGCGACAAATCACTTTGCTGAGAGGTTATATACATCCTAACGAACAACCCGTAATATTGTTACCATAAATGCTTTGTCTTTTCGCTGCACACTGATGATTTTACATATGCATGCGCAGAAACGTCAACCGGAACGTTTTAACGCCCGGAAAAATGTAAGCGCTACAACGTACGCACCTTGGTTTGGATAACGAGGCTAAGGAAGTTTGACCTAGGGCTAGGCTAAGATCGCACACAGAAAACAGTTATTATACAGACTAACTCTACAATAAAGTTTTAGAAAACAATTCACATTTTATGTTATATTCTTTTTAAACAACCACGCCTAAGTCAATTTAGGCTGCGAAGCGCTGTAGTGATAGCTACCGTAAACAACGTCGTCATCAACAACGATGTTGCGTCTTCGGCTTCGCATCGACGTTGTCGAATGGACTCGATGTCAAGTATCGAAATATCGAAGGTATCGTAGGTATCGAAAGTATCGAACAGTGGGCGTTCGATACCAAAAATATCGAAGTATCGCGATACCACTAAATATTGGTATCGAACTTTCGCAAGTATCGCGATACTTCGATATATCGAATATCGAACCAGCAATAACAATACAGTATTAAAATTTAAATATCCATATACTTTTTTAAACAGTTGCATTTTATGTGTGCCTTTTTTGCTGTTCCAAAATAACAGGATTGATTGATTGTTTTATTGCTTTGTGGATTGTTTGTTAAATGATAGTTTTATTTACTGATTGATTGATTGATTGATTGATTGATTGATAGATTGATCGATCGATCAATCGATTCATGATTCCATTGAGTTATGGTGGAATTCTGTCTATTTGACTTGTAGTTTTCTGCAACTCCAAGAAAGGTAAACATGTGTGGGTGCGGTGGGTGCTGGAGGAGATGACATGTATGAGAGACCTGAACAAGACACATCCGAAGGTGGACTACTAAACTGGAAAATGTGCAAAAGTGCATAGTTAAACTAAACCAAATATGTAGCTAAAAATATTTCAAATTATAAACTGCAAAGAAATTAATGTATTCATGACATATGACAAAGTTGATGATAGACTAATGCCTAACTGGAATTGGTGGCTTATGACAAATTATGTTACTTGGTATCATTTGATGGTGATTATCAGTTTGGAATATTGTTGTTTTAACTGTTAAATCACATGACGTATTTAGTCTGTGTTACTTTGGCAGGCAGTAAATAATCTTGAATTTGTTATATTTGCTGGTACATTTGTTTCTCGTACAGGTAAACAAAGCTTTCATTGACATGAAACATCAGACAGGCCCATCAAAGTCACGTCCTTCCTCTACCTGTTTGTATAAGTACATCACTACCACTAGTTACTTGTGCTGTGTTACAGTACAGTGGAGTCATGTCCTTCCTCTACCTTTTTGTATAAGTATATAAATACCACTAGTCACTTGTGCTGTGTTACAGTACAGTGGAGTCATGTCCTAGGTGTGTTATGTGTGTAGACAAATTGTCATCTAAGTGTGTTATGTGTGTAAAAATTGTGTCATCCAGGTGTGCTATGTATGTAACCATGTTGTCATCCAGGTGTGCTATGTGTGTAACCATGTTGTCATCCAGGAGTGCTATATGTGTAACCATGTTGTCATCCAGGTGTGTTATGTGTGTAATCATGTTGTCATCCAGGTGTGCTATGTGTGTAACCATGTTGTCATCCAGGTGTGCTATGTGTGTAACCATGTTGTCATCCAGGTGTGTTATGTGTGTAACCATGTTGTCATCCAGGTGTGCTATGTGTGTAACCATGTTGTCATCCAGGTGTGCTATGTGTGTAACCATGTTGTCATATAGGTGAGTTATGTGTGTAACCATGTTGTCATCTAGGTGTGTTATGTGTGTATCCATGTTGTCATCCTGGTGTGCTATGTGTGTATCCATGTTGTCATCTAGGTGTGTTATGTGTGTAACCATGTTGTCATCCAGGTGTGCTATGTGTGTAACCATGTCATCTAGGTGTGTTATGTGTGTAACCATGTTGTCACCCAGGTGTGTTGTGTGTGTAACCATGTTGTCATCCAGGTGTGCTATGTGTGTAACTATGTTGGCATCCAGGTGTGCTATGTGTGTAACTGTGTTGGCATCCAGGTGTGCTATGTGTGAAACAATGTTTTAATCCAGGTGCGCTAAGTGTATATCAGTGTTGTATTGCAGGAGAGTTTTGTATGTAGTACTCAGTAGTCATGTTGTGATTTTGGTGTGTTATGTGTGAAACCTTATTGTCATCCAGGTGTGTGTGTGTGTGTGTGTGTGTGTGTGTGTGTGCGCGCGCACGTGCGTGTGTGCTATGTGTGTAACCATGTTGTCATCCAGGTGTGCTATGTGTGTAACCATGTTGTCATCCAGGTGTGCTATGTGTGTAACCATGTTGTCATCCAGGTGTGCTATGTGTGTAACCATGTTGTCATCCAGGTGTGCTTATGTGTGTAACCATGTTGTCATCCAGGTGTGCTATGTGTGTAACCATGTTGTCATCTAGGTGTGCTATGTGTGTAACCATGTTGTCATCCAGGTGTGTTATGTGTGTAACCATGTTGTCATCCAGGTGTGCTGCGTGTTTAACCATGTTGTCATCTAAGTGTGTTATGTGTGTAACCATGTTGTCATCCAGGTGTGCTATGTGTGTAACCATGTTGTCATCCAGGTGTGCTATGTGTGTAACCATGTTGTCATCCAGGTGTGCTATGTGTGTAACCATGTTGTCATCCAGGTGTGTTATGTGTGTAACCATGTTGTCATCCAGGTGTGCTATGTGTGTAACCATGTTGTCATCCAGGTGTGCTATGTGTGTATCCATGTTGTCATCTAGGTGTGTTATGTGTGTAACCATGTTGTCATCCAGGTGTGCTATGTGTGTAAACATGTTGTCATCTAGGTGTGCTATGTGTGTAACCATGTTGTCATCCAGGTGTGTTATGTGTGTAACCATGTTGTCATCCAGGTGTGCTATGTGTGTAACCATGTTGTCATCCAGGTGTGCTATGTGTGTAACCATGTTGTCATCCAGGTGTGCTATGTGTGTAACCATGTTGTCATCCAGGTGTGCTATGTGTGTATCCATGTTGTCATCTAGGTGTGTTATGTGTGTAACCATGTTGTCATCCAGGTGTGCTATGTGTGTAACCATGTTGTCATCCAGGTGTGTTATGTGTGTAACCATGTTGTCATCCAGGTGTGCTGCGTGTGTAAGCATGTTGTCATCTAAGTGTGTTATGTGTGTAACCATGTTGTCATCCAGGTGTGCTATGTGTGTAACCATGTCATCTAGGTGTGTTATGTGTGTAACCATGTTGTCACCCAGGTGTGTTGTGTGTGAAACCATGTTGTCATCCAGGTGTGCTATGTGTGTAACCATGCTGTCGTCCAGGTGTGCTATGTGAGTAACTATGTTGGCATCCAGGTGTGCTATGTGGGTAACTTTGTTGGCATCCAGGTGTGCTATGTGTGAAACAATGTTTTAATCCAGGTGCGCTAAGTGTATATCAGTGTTGTATTGCAGGAGAGTTTTGTATGTAGTACTCAGTAGTCATGTTGTGATTTTGGTGTGTTATGTGTGAAACCTTATTGTCATCCAGGTGTGTGTGTGTGTGTGTGTGTGTGTGTGTGTGTGTGTGTGTGTGTGTGCGCGCATGTGCGTGCTGTGTGTAACCATGTTGTCATCCAGGTGTGCTATGTGTGTAACCATGTTGTCATCCAGGTGTGCTATGTGTGTAACCATGTTGTCATCCAGGTGTGCTATGTGTGTATCCATGTTGTCATCTAGGTGTGTTATGTGTGTAACCATGTTGTCATCCAGGTGTGCTATTTTAAAGTTGTCATCCAGGTGTGTATGTGTGTAACCATGTTGTCATCCAGGTGTGTTATGTGTGTAACCATGTTGTCATCCAGGTGTGCTGCGTGTTTAACCATGTTGCATCTAGTGTGTTATGTGTGTAACCATGTTGTCATCCAGGTGTGTATGTGTGTAACCTGTTGTACAGGTGTGCTATGTGTGTAACCATGTTATCATCTAGGTTTGTTATGTGTGTAACTGTGTTGTCATCCTGGTGTGCTATGTGTGTAACCATGTTGTCATCCAGGTGTGCTATGTGTGTAACCATGTTGTCATCCAGGTGTGTTAGTGTGTAACCATGTTGTCACCAGGGTGCTAGTGTGTAACCATGTTGTCATCCAGGTGTGCTATGTGTGTAACCATGTTGTCATCAGGTGTGTTATGTGTGTAACCATGTTGTCTCCAGGTGTGCTGTGTGTAACCATGTTTCATCTAGGTTGTTATGTGTGTAACCTGTTGTCATCCGGTGTGCTATGTGTGTAACCATGTCATCCAGGTGTGTATTGTGTAACCATGTTGTCACCTGGGTGTTGTGTGTTTACATGTTGTCATCAGGTGTGTTATGTGTGTAACCATGTTGTCTCCAGGTGTGCTATGTGTGTAACCATGTCATCCAGGTGTGCTATGTGTGTAACCTGTTGCATCCAGGTGTGCTATGTGTGAACCATGTTTAATAGGTGGTTAGTGTATACCATGTTGTATCCAGGTGTGTATATGTGTCATGTTGTATTGGTGTGTTATGTGTGACCTTTGTCATCCAGGTGTGTTGTGTGTCTGTTGTCTCCTGGTGTGCTATGTGTGTACCATGTTGTCATCAGGTGTGTTATGTGTGTAACCTGTTGTCATCCAGGTGTGCTATGTGTGTAACCATGTTTCATCAGGTTTGTTATGTGTGTAACTGTTGTCATCCTGGTGTGTATGTGTGTAACCATGTTGTCATCCAGGTGTGCTATGTGTGTAACCATTTTCATCCAGGTGTGCTATGTGTGTAACCATGTTGTCATCCAGGTGTGTATGTGTGTACCATGTTGTCATCAGGTGTGTTGTGTTAACCATGTTGTCATCCAGGTGTGTATGTGTGTAACCATGTTGTCATCAGGTGTGCTATGTGTGTAACCATGTTGTCATCCAGGTGTTTATGTGTGTAACCATGTTGTCATCCAGGTGTGTGTGTAACCATGTTGTCATCAGGTGTCATGTGTATGTGTGCTATGTGTGTAACCATGTTGTCATCCAGGTGTGCTATGTGTGTAACCATGTTGTCATCCAGGTGTGCTATGTGTGTACCATGTTGTCATCAGGTGTGTATGTTGTAACCATGTTGTCATCAGGTGTGCTATGTGTGTAACCATGTTGTCATCCAGGTGTGCTATGTGTGTACCATGTTGTCATCTAGGTGTGTATGTGTGTAACCATGTTGTCATCCAGGTGTGTATGTGTGTAACATGTTGTCATCAGGTGTGCTATGTGTGTAACCATGTTGTCATCCAGGTGTGTATGTGTGTAACCATGTTGTCATCCAGGTGTGTATGTGTGTAACCATGTTGTCATCCAGGTGTGCTATGTGTGTACCATGTTGTCATCAGGTGTGTTATGTGTGTAACCATGTTGTCATCCAGGTGTGCTATGTGTGTACATGTTGTCATCTAGGTGTGTATGTGTGTAACCATGTTGTCATCCAGGTGTGTATGTGTGTAACATGTTGTCATCAGGTGTGCTGTGTGTAACATGTTGTCATCAGTGTGTTATGTGTGTAACCATGTTGTCATCCAGGTGTGCTGTGTGTAACATGTCATCTAGTGTGTGTGTAACCATGTTGTCACCAGGTGTGTTGTGTGTAACCATTCATCAGGTGTGTATGTGTGTAACATGTTGCACCAGGTGTGTTGTGTGTAACTGTTGCATCCAGGTGTGCTATGTGTGAACATGTTATCCAGGTGGCTAGTGTTAATGTGTTGCAAGGTTGTATGTGTAAACATGTTTATGGTGGTAGTGTATATCAGTGTTGTTTGGGGGTTTTGTTGTGTACTCGTGTCATGTTGTGATTTTGGTGTGTATGTGTGAACCTTTGTCATCCAGGTGTGTGTGTGTGTTGTTGTGTGTGTGTGTGTGTCGCATTTTGGCCCTGTGTCATAGGTGTGCTATGTGTGTAACCATGTTGTCATCCAGGTGTGCTATGTGTGTAACCATGTTGTCATCCAGGTGTGCTTATGTGTGTAACCATGTTGTCATCCAGGTGTGCTATGTGTGTAACCATGTTGTCATCTAGGTGTGTTATGTGTGTAACCATGTTGTCATCCAGGTGTGCTTTTGTGTGTAACCATGTTGTCATCCAGGTGTGCTGCGTGTGTAACCATGTTGTCATCTAAGGGGTGTTATGTGTGTAACCATGTTGTCATCCAGGTGTGCTATGTGTGTAACCATGTTGTCATCCAGGTGTGCTTGTGTGTTTTTGTCATCTAGGTGTGTTATGTGTGTAACCATGTTGTCATCCAGGTGTGCTATGTGTGTAACCATGTTGTCATCCAGGTGTGCTATGTGTGTATCCATGTTGTCATCTAGGTGTGTTATGTGTGTAACCATGTTGTCATCCAGGTGTGCTATGTGTGTAACCATGTTGTCATCCAGGTGTGCTATGTGTGTAACCATGTTGTCATCCAGGTGTGTTATGTGTGTAACCATGTTGTCATCCAGGTGTGCTATGTGTGTAACCATGTTGTCATCCAGGTGTGCTTATGTGTGTAACCATGTTGTCATCCAGGTGTGCTATGTGTGTAACCATGTTGTCATCCAGGTGTGCTATGTGTGTAACCATGTTGTCATCCAGGTGTGCTATGTGTGTAACCATGTTGTCATCCAGGTGTGTTATGTGTGTAACCATGTTGTCATCCAGGTGTGCTATGTGTGTAACCATGTTGTCATCCAGGTGTGCTATGTGTGTAACCATGTTGTCATCCAGGTGTGTTATGTGTGTAACCATGTTGTCATCCAGGTGTGCTATGTGTGTAACCATGTCATCTAGGTGTGTTATGTGTGTAACTATGTTGTCACCCAGGTGTGTTGTGTGTGAAACCATGTTGTCATCCAGGTGTGCTATGTGTGTAACCATGCTGTCGTCCAGGTGTGCTATGTGAGTAACTATGTTGGCATCCAGGTGTGCTATGTGGGTAACTTTGTTGGCATCCAGGTGTGCTATGTGTGAAACAATGTTTTAATCCAGGTGCGCTAAGTGTATATCAGTGTTGTATTGCAGGAGAGTTTTGTATGTAGTACTCAGTAGTCATGTTGTGATTTTGGTGTGTTATGTGTGAAACCTTATTGTCATCCAGGTGTGTGTGTGTGTGTGTGTGTGTGTGTGTGTGTTGTGTGTGTGTGTGTCGTGTGAGCGTGTGCGTGTGTGTAGCCATGTTGTCAGCCAGGGGTATTATATATGTAGTCATATTGTGATCCAGGTGTGTTATGTGTAGCTGTGTTATATATCTACTCTTATTGTCATCCGGGTGTGTTGTGTGTGTAGCCATGTTGTCATCCAGGTGTGTTGTGTGTGTAGTCATGTTGTCATCCAGGTGTGTTGTGTGTGTAGCCATATTGTTATCCAGGTGTGTTGTGTGTGTAGCCATGTTGTTATCCAGGTGTGTTGTGTGTGTAACCATGTTGTCATCCTAGTGTGTTGCGCATTTAGCTGTGTTGTCATCTAAGTGTGTTTTGTGTGTGTAGCCATGTTGTCATCCAGGTGTGTTGTGTGTGTAGCCATGTTGTCATCCAGGTGTGTTGTGTGTGTAGCCGTGTTGTCATCCAGGTGTGTTGTGTGTGTAGCCATGTTGTTATCCAGGTGTGTTGTGTGTGTAACCATGTTGTCATCCTAGTGTGTTGCGCATTTAGCTGTGTTGTCATCTAAGTGTGTTTTGTGTGTGTAGCCATGTTGTCATCCAGGTGTGTTGTGTGTGTAGCCATGTTGTCATCCAGGTGTGTTGTGTGTGTAGCCATGTTGTCATCCAGGTGTGTTGTGTGTGTAGCCATGTTGTCATCCAGGTGTGTTGTGTGTGTAGCCATGTTGTCATCCAGGTGTGTTGTGTGTGTAGCCATATTGTTATCCAGGTGTGTTGTGTGTGTAGCCATGTTGTTATCCAGGTGTGTTGTGTGTGTAGCCATGTTGTCATCCAGGTGTGTTGTGTGTGTAGCCATATTGTCATCCAGGTGTGTTGTGTGTGTAGCCATGTTGTTATCCAGGTGTGTTGTGTGTGTAACCATGTTGTCATCCTAGTGTGTTGCGCATTTAGCTGTGTTGTCATCTAAGTGTGTTTTGTGTGTGTAGCCATGTTGTCATCCAGGTGTGTTGTGTGTGTAGCCATGTTGTCATCCAGGTGTGTTGTGTGTGTAGCCGTGTTGTCATCCAGGTGTGTTGTGTGTGTAGCCATGTTGTCATCCAGGTGTGTTGTGTGTGTAGCCGTGTTGTCATCCAGGTGTGTTGTGTGTGTAGCCGTGTTGTCATCTAAGTGTGTTTTGTGTGTGTAGCCATGTTGTCATCCAGGTGTGTTGTGTGTGTAGCCATGTTGTCATCCAGGTGTGTTGTGTGTGTAGCCATGTTGTCATCCAGGTGTGTTGTGTGTAGTTGCTGCTGTGTCGTGGCTGTTCTCGGGAACTGTGATATGTCAAGACAGTCTGCTTGATGTCCTCCTGATGGTGGTCAGTCTGGGGTACGGCATCACAAGGTAAATACCCCACTACCATATATGGTGGTGGTACCGCACTATGTCTTTCTCGCTTGTGTCTACCTCAAGATATTTGCACCAGTAGCCAGGAGTGGTCGTCATCACATTTAACACGTCTTATTTTTTTCCCCGTTATATGCATAATAATCTAGTCACATACATATTGGGGACTGATTGACAGTGGCAAGATAAATGTCTGACTAATATATGCATCTACCATAAAATTCTAATAACAAAGCTAACACCACAGATGTATTTAAAAATGTAACAATAGTCTAATATATTACTCATATAGAAAATACAAATAAAATATCTGTTTTCTAAATGCAAAAAAAGCATTTGGAAAAGAAGAACTCAATTATTTTCATGAAATCCATTGTTATTCTTGGAAAACGGGTTCCTAGCTTAGGGTCTGGTATTAACGACAGCCCAACCATCGTTGGTTTTAACTGTGACTGTATCTCTTACTTCATTTGTCTTCGTCATCTTTTTGCTGGTTCTAGTTTCTGTGGGATTTGTTTCGTGAAAATTACAACTTAAACAGCAGACTGCAGCCATTGATCCATTAACTTCTACGAATGCAGACAAATTCAGAGCATAATAACAGTTTCAGTTTGATCACCTTTTGTAACTGAATATGTATCCTGAATCAGTCATCAACCAGTTGTTTTCCTTTTCCAGGCCAAAGTTGGATTGTTCAGTTATTGGAGTGATCGTCACTCTGGTATCTATCCAGGTTTGTGACCCGTCTGACGATGGATGTAGTTGAAGGTGAACATGTAACGGCAAGTGGCTACATATTCACTTAGTTGCATAGTACACGGCACAAATGTGTCTTGTACTCACTGACTCACTGACTCACTGACTCACTCCCATGCTCACACACACTCACTCATTCCCTCACTCCACACCACTCACTCACTCCCAACCTCAGTCACACACTCACTCACACACTCACACACACTCACACACTCACCCTGTAACCTGGCCAGTCATAGACGTCTGTTCCTGGGAGTTTCATAGAAATTTGCGCTAAGTCGGATTGCACACATCCATCACATTAGTTAGAGGTCATGTGTTTGAAAGAAATGCACTCCCATCTAGCTGACATGCTTCAATTTCAATAAAATAAAGTTCTAGCAATGACCTATAGCTACAAATTCATGTAATCTTATAAAGCAACAGCAGCAATAAATGGAAACCTTTTACTTCAAAAGTAACATTATTGAATAGTAACAGTATTCACTATGTCAAAAATAACATATCAACATGTGTTTTAGTGAACCATTTTCGTGATGAAATGTGTTTCTTGTTGCCAGTGAGCTGTTTTTGGAAAACACAACCTCATGTGATGTCATATGCATAATGCATATATATATATATATATATATATATATATATATATATATGTATGTATGTATATATATATATATATATATATATATATATATATATATATATATATATATATATATATATATAGTTTATGCTGTGTAACACAATTTTATCAAGAATTTCAATAAACAAGCCACCTCACAAAAAGAACACATTGTGAGTGTATATTATGTTTTGCTACATTATATATGATAACAACTTTTTCCAGATCTTCGTTCTGCTGTCTGCTGGCATCGTCATCAAAGGGGGCTGGGTATCCTTGCAATTGTTTCTACAGTGTTTGCCAATTGGTTGTCTTAGTGAATTGGCAGGTGATTTACCTGAGTCAACAACATAACTGGACATGATTTGAAAATGTGTCATGCTTTTTAGAGTTTGTACTATAGTGATGTGTATTAATTATACATGAAAAATATGAATTTCAATTTTTGCAGTCATAAAATGCTAATAAATAATTTAATAATATATTTTATTTTGTATAGCAACACATGCATAATTATTTGTGGCACTTCACGATATATTACTAATAAATACACAAAAATTGAAATTTTATACAATAAGAATACTAGTACAGTGTATTTTAAAACAAATAATAAAAAAGATGTATGTATATAAATAGCTAAAATTAATACAATATTTAAAAAATATCAATAAATCATCTATACATAATAATCAACCTATCAAATAATTGCATAAACATAATACTGATAAATGAATGTGTATGTATGGATAATTGTAATAACTAATTTAGTAATTGCAAACAAAGTTTAACATGTTTAAATATGTAACAATAATACTAATAAATAAATGTATATGTACTGATAATAAAAAAGAAAGTAAAACGTTCCTATCACTATCAATCATCATTGTAGTTTACGGCAGTGTGTCCAGACCCTGCCGGAGTCACCATCCTACCAATTGCCTTTCTCCAACTGACATGTTCAGTTTGTGTCAGCCAAGTGTTACACAGGAGGTGACAAATGTGATGTGTCACATCAAACCAGGTATTACATGGAACAGGCCTATTTAGCAAATGAACTAAAAATAACCATCTACGTCATGTCCCATACATTTTCAGATTTTACCAGAAATGCCCACTTTATAATAATCTCATCTTTCAATGTAAATTGTATTTCTGTTTGGATAAATAATCCAATACAAAATGCATTAGTAATTTTAATAAAAATTGTTCACAAAGCATCACTTGTTTAGTTTTGATTCGTTATTAGTAGTAAATAAAAACTCTACTGAAGTTATTACCACAAATATACACATTGTTTCACTCGGTGTCTATTTTGTAATATTGTAACATATCCAGTTTCCTGTTGCTGGTCACTATTTGTATATTCAAACAGGGTTTATTTGTTCATTTAATATTACATTCCTTTGACTACATCATGTATGGTGATAGCCAATTTGTGTTTTGTTACCTTATTAAGCACTGAACAAAGTTTGCAATTTGAAAGATTCTGCTTGCCACACACAAATGGTAAACAAAATATCCGGTTTCAAGGCAAAATCGATTGGCAATAATTCTGAATCAAGCAGAGTTAACCACAATATCTATTAATGTTTGACTTTCCCACGTTCTAGATAGCAGACTTTCCTGTTACTGCTTGGCCAATCCTGGACAGAGGAGCTAGCACTGTCCCTTTAAACGTTGGTGTTACAACACATTGCCTTCATAAGTTGAGGGTTATTGCATATGCTGTATTTAGTCTTTAACCACTGCTAGATAATGTTGGCGTCATTGTTGACATTCATTCATCTGTGGACGCGCAAACACTCCACCAAGCTGAGGCTCTTCTCTGTCTTCATGGGCGCTTGTGTTTTGGCTTTTGTGGCATACGTAGGTATGTATAATATCAATTCTCAGTGTAGCATAACAAATGTAAATGATGACTTGATGTACATGTTATGCAATGTTTGCCAGTGGAAATAACTGTTGACTGAATAATGACTTCTTTAATTGGCCCATCTTGAGAATAGTATGTGTTATATGTGAAACAGTTATCATGATTAAAATAAGTACTGGTAATAGTAAATGTGATATATCATTATAATAAATAATTTCGTAGATATAACATCACAAGTCTTACACAAATCACTTGCTATGTTGGATAAAAGATTACATTTGTTAGTTCTGTGGTAACTTTCTAATACACAATTCCGTTTATTACCTGGTAGGAATTTTTTCGATGGCGGTGATTTGGAACATGGCTGCTGCATCATGTGAACGTGTAAGCTTTTCTACAGTATGTTGTTGCTGTAATTTGCAAGTACAATACCACTTAATTGTTGTATCAGGAAACACAGTTTCTACTGATTTTGATTCATGATTCTTGCCTTTGACTTCAAACCTGAATTCAAATAATTGTATTCAACACCACTGCACAGGATATTTAAACTGTTTCTAAAAGCAAATTATTGTAAGAATTGAGCATCTAAATATGTTTGACAAGCAACTGTTGTGTGGTTGTTTATGAGTCGTACCACGAATTATATAGAGGAGACTTTGGTCAGCTTATCACTGGGAACAAAATTGTCCCATACTACAGTAAAACAAAACAATTTGCTTTTGAGGGGACTTTGTAAACTTATCAAACCACCCCTTATGGAGTCACTAGAGTGTAACTTGGGATCACTGTAGTGGAACCAGGGGTCATTGGAATATGACCATAAACTGGCATAAAGTCACGCGAATGTGACCTGTGGTCAAAGCAGTGTCACCTTGGATCACTAATGTTGCATAGGGTCACGGGAGTGTCACCTGAAGTCAATGGAGTGTCACCTGAGGTCACTTACTCTGACCTAGGGTCACTGGAGTGACACTAGAGGAGTGTGACCTGGGGTCACCATAGTGTCACCTGGGGTCACCATAGTGTGACCTGGGGTCACCGGATTGTGACCTGGGGTCACTGGAGTGTAAACTGGGGTCACTGGAGTGTGGTCTGGGGAGTGTTGAAGTCACTGGAATGTGGTCTTGTCTCTGTAATATGACCTGAGGTCAATGGAGTGTTGCATAAGTGTACCCTGAGGTCATTTAAGTGTGACCTGAGGTTAGTGGAGTGTGACCAGATTTCAATGGAGTGTGACCGGAGGTCAGTATAGTGTGACCTGAAGTCACTGGAGTGTGGCCTGAGGTAACTGGGTGCACCTGGTTGTGTTCTTGCTGTAGGATTGGCAGCAGCGCAGATGGCTCATATTGTCTTCCTCTCAGAGTGTCAACTTTGTCCTGTTGATCGTGTTGATGTGGCTGTGGCGACCAACTAACCAGGCACACAGGTGAGTGGTTCCGCTTGAGCGATGTTCACCGCATCACCAGCAGGAGAGGTCACTGTCTACATTTTGAATGTTTGAAACATGTACAGATTGTGTGGAGGATTACTTGACAAACCACCAGTTTATGTAGCAACATAACAAAATAAACTTTCTTCTTCACAGTGATATTTATTACGTGGCATCGTGCTGATATCAACAGATGACATTTTAGTGAAATTACCTAATCAGTGATTTATGTTAATTTGTTTGTAATTGTTTTCGTTTTTTAATTGATATTGTATTCCTGGCATCTAGTATTTACATAGAAGTCCTCCATCTTGTATATTGTAGCATGCCATCTGATTAAATCACGCAAAATCATACTGTATTATTGTAGCTCAAACAACTGACCAACCTACATGGGAACATTGTTAACTGATAACCTGTTTTGAGTAATTAGTACAGGTATCTAGTGAGTGTGTTATATTTAATTATCATACAAATGGTGAACTTTACAACATATGATATGATGGTCTGTTCCTGTAACTGATACCTATTCAAGAATGACTTATACATTAATTCTTCCTTCCTTGTGATTTGAAATGACAGTGAAATTTGGAGGGAGGTTTTCAATTTTTGAAATGTAAATGTTCATGGACCTTGCCACCTTGAAAAGTGTTTTTGAAGGCATGATCTCAGGTGCAGTTACTGGTGGACTGGATATGTGCATCTCATAATGATAATAATAACTTTAGTTGTCCACAGAAATGAGAACTACATTTTGCTCTGAGGATGAAGTGTGATATGTTGCCATGCCTCCTCCAGTCAGGATCTTCCTTGCTACAGTCAAAATTCACTCACAATTTAAGGTTTTGAATGATGATGTTGTGTTTAGTAAACATTGAACTGTTGATATCACAAGTTATTTCTGTTTCATTAAGACATATCCGGATTGTAAGTAGGCCAATGTCACAATGTATAGGTTATGCTTCATGGCATAATTTTAAAATACCTCAAATGGACTTAGGTTATATAACCTATCTTTGGCTTACATTTCTACCTATCAATGTCATTTATTCTTCAGCTATTCTTTCTCACCGCTCATGACAACGGAAGATGATGACCCAGAAGAAGAAGGTGATAATGATAAAAAGGAAATAGTCATTATGGATAAGACTTCACTGGGTGAGTGGTCTTGGGTCATACATTGTGATGACATGACATTGGTTACATGTCATAATAAGATTATCATGACAGAATGTGCAATCACAACATTGGAATTTAGAATGGGTGCATGCACATTAAACATGTTATGATTCAGCTTACTTGGTAGACAGCAGTGTATCATGCTACTGTTGGTGTAAAGTTTGATGAGTAGAACTGTTTAACAACATGTGCTGTCACCAATCAGTAGAACCCAAGACACTGGTATATTAGCACAGACTGTTGAGTTGAACTGTGGATGGACAACAGAGAGTGAGTGAGAGCGATAGAGAGAGGGGGAGAGAGAGGAAGGGAGGGAGAGGGAAGGACAGGAAAGGAGAAAGAAAGAGTCTGGAGTACAGGGACGCAGGGAATCCAGGATGGCAAAAATGAGGGAGGGAGAGAGAGAGAAAAGAAGAAGAAGATGGGAAGTGTGAAAGCAAGGAGAGCTATGGAAAGAGAGCAAGTGGGAGGTAGAGAGGGACAAAGAATATTTGATTTGAAGCAGGGATAGATGGAGAAGTAAACACTTGCATTTGCGCTGATGTCGACAAACATCAACTGTGGTATATTTTGTTTCAGAATCAATGTGAGCAACTACTGTGAGATGTGTGTAAGATCGCTGTCTTGGTCAGGACCATGAGAGGTCAAGGGTCGGGGAGACAGGAGGTCAAGGGTCAGGGACACGACAGGTCAAGGGTCAGGGACACGACAGGGCAAGGGTCAGGGACACAAGAGATCAAGCAGAGGAAGAAATTGAATCATAATGTGACACAGTGTGTCACCTATGTCGTTGTAAATATGTCCTGGAAAACACAGTAATAGTTAGACTACATCTGTTGACCACAGCTTATATAGTTATATATCAATTGAGTGGAAAGATTGGCAGAAGACAGAATGTTCATTGGCAATATGTGAACACTGGATCTTTTGTCATGTCTGGAGCATATTCACTTATTCATATCATGATGTACATTTAGAGATTCAGTTTAGAATAACCACACATAAAATATATATCACTGCAGTGCAATTTAGAAAACACCCTTGCACACAGACATGTATATATACATGTACATATATATATATATATATATATATATATATATATATATATATATATATATATATATAAATATATATGTATATATATATATATATATATATATATATATATATATATATATAATTGGTCATACCTTAGCAGGTCATGCCTTTTATTAATTTATCATGGTTTCTTTTGCAATTTGATAACATCACGAAACTATAGTTAGTAATGGTTTACTTTATATCATTTCAACCATTTATTTATCCTGAATTGGATGCCGTATTTGCCACTATGATATTTGCATAGCTAATTTGCATGCTGTTTTTACGTTTATTCTATAAATATTTGTAAAGTTTATAAATATTTTGTGGTTTTTAATATAGTTATTATGTATATAGACCTCAAGTACAGTGTAGTATAATATACTTGTCATTGTGTGTGTCTTAATCAGCCAACAGCTGTTAGTGATCATTCAACAGCTAAAGAAGTGCAAGAATAATTTGAGTTATATGTCTGTGCACATATACTTTCAACTGGATGTACAACTTTTACAGATACGTATGTGCACAAAAACAAAATGTACAAACACTAGACTTTAAAACGATTAAACACTTCTACCTGTCTACGTTTCTGTGTGTCCATGAACCTACACGTTGTTCTGACATTTCTAAATGGCAATATATCTCTCTCCATAGCTATGATGTACTAGTAGCCCTGTTTTCTCTCTCTCTCTCTGTCTGGTCGTCCGTCCGTCCCTCCGTCTGTCCCTCCGTCCCTCTCTCTCAAATCAATCTTCTTGCTTCTTGTATTTATGTATCGTCTGTCCGTGATGTTTTGTGGTCGAACTATATGACAGGAGCATTGAACCTGTTTACGTCGCTTTATTGAAATTTAGTTTTGTAGCGAGCTATGTGAGTTAGTGTGGGAATACCGCAGGTTTCCATGCAAAAACTTGCTTTTGGCTAAATAATATTGTTGTGCTATATCTAGGCGGTCTAAAGGGTTTAAATAAGGAAGAAGATTCGTTTGCGAAAGCATTCCGTTTTTATGCCTGCTTGAGTCTCACACTGAAGTCTAGTATTCCCCAACACCTGCCACGGGTTTGTACGTGAACCTGGAAGCTGGGTACGATGTTGTTGCCTATTTCGGATAGGTTTCATCAGCCATCAGCGTGCCTGCCCCAGATGAAGACTTCCTCCTTCCTGTATCTTCGTTCGCGAAGTAGAGCCATGATGATGAAAACATCTACTTTTTACTTATCCTCTTCCTCCCCGGTGGGACACAAGGCTTCGGTAGTTCTTAACCGGGTCCGGTCTTTCGCAACGGATTGTATCTCGCCCCATCTCACCTAATTCTGTCGTCACTTTGTTGTGCCTGAAAGAGCTGGAACAAATTAGTGACGTCGCCGAAGAAATGTCACCAAACCCCTCCCCCGTCTTTCGATCTCACGATCCGACGAGACACGGGCAACTATGGAAGAGCACACCCCGCCCAGACCCCGGCAACTATGGAAGAGCACGCCCCGCCCAGACTCCGGCAACTACGGAAGAGCACGCCCCACCCAGACTCCGGCAACTACGGAAGAGCACGCCCCACCCAGACTCCGGCAACTACGGAAGAGCACGCCCCACCCAGACTCCGGCAAATATGGAAGAGCACACCCCACCCAGACTCCGGCAACTACGGAAGAGCACACCCCACCCAGACTCCGGCAACTATGGAAGAGCACACCCCACCCAGACTCCGGCAACTATGGAAGAGCACACCCCACCCAGACTCCGGCAACAATGGAAGAGCACACCCCACCCAGACTCCGGCAACTACGGAAGAGCACGCCCCACCCAGACTCCGGCAACTACGGAAGAGCACACCCCACCCAGACTCCGGCAACTATGGAAGAGCACACCCCACCCAGACTCCGGCAACAATGGAAGAGCACGCCCCGCCCAGACTCCGGCAACTATGGAAGAGCACACCCCACCCAGACTCCTGCAACTATGGAAGAGCACGCCCCGCCCAGACTCCGACAACTATGGAAGAGCACACCCCACCCAGACTCCGGCAACTACGGAAGAGCACGCCCCGCCCAGACTCCGGCAACTATGGAAGAACACGCCCCGCCCAGACTCCGGCAACTACGGAAGAGCACGCCCCGCCCAGACTCCGGCAACTATGGAAGAGCACGCCCCGCCCAGACTCCGGCAACTATGGAAGAGCACGCCCCACCCAGACTCCGGCAACTATGGAAGAGCACGCCCCACCCAGACTCCGGCAACTATGGAAGAGCACGCCCCACCCAGACTCCGGCAACTACGGAAGAGCACGCCCCACCCAGACTCCGGCAACTATGGAAGAGCACGCCCCGCCCAGACTCCGGCAACTACGGAAGAGCACGCCCCGCCCAGACTCCGGCAACTACGGAAGAGCACGCCCCGCCCAGACTCCGGCAACTACGGAAGAGCACGCCCCGCCCAGACTCCGGCAACTACGGAAGAGCACACCCCGCCCAGACTCTGGCAACTATGGAAGAGCACGCCCCGCCCAGACTCCGGCAACTATGGAAGAGCACGCCCCGCCCAGACTCCAGCAACTACGGAAGAGCACGCCCCGCCCAGACTCCAGCAACTATGGAAGAGCACGCCCCACCCAGACTCCGGCAACTACGGAAGAGCACGCCCCGCCCAGACTCCGGCAACTACGGAAGAGCACGCCCCACCCAGACTCCAGCAACTATGGAAGAGCACGCCCCACCCAGACTCCGGCAACTACGGAAGAGCACGCCCCGCCCAGACTCCGGCAACTACGGAAGAGCACGCCCCACCCAGACTCCGCAACTATGGAAGAGCACGCCCCGCCCAGACTCCAGCAACTACGGAAGAGCACGCCCCGCCCAGACTCCAGCAACTATGGAAGAGCACGCCCCACCCAGACTCCGGCAACTACGGAAGAGCACGCCCCGCCCAGACTCCGGCAACTACGGAAGAGCACGTCCCGCCCAGACTCCAGCAACTACGGAAGAGCACGCCCCACCCAGACTCCGGCAACTACGGAAGAGCACGCCCCGCCCAGACTCCGGCAACTACGGAAGAGCACGCCCCGCCCAGACTCCAGCAACTACGGAAGAGCACGCCCCACCCAGACTCCGGCAACTACGGAAGAGCACGCCCCACACAGACTCCGGCAACTATGGAAGAGCACACCCCGCCCAGACTCCGGCAACTATGGAAGAGCACGCCCCGCCCAGACTCCGGCAACTACGGAAGAGCACGCCCCACCCAGACTCCGACAACTATGGAAGAGCACGCCCCCACCCAGACTCCGACAACTATGGAAGAGCACGCCCCCACCCAGACTCCGACAACTATGGAAGAGCACGCCCCCACCCAGACTCCGACAACTATGGAAGAGCACGCCCCCACCCAGACTCCGGCAACTACGGAAGAGCACGCCCCACCCAGACTCCGGCAACTACGGAAGAGCACGCCCCGCCCAGACTCCGGTAACTACGAAAGAGCACGCCCCGCCCAGACTCCGGCAACTACGGAAGAGCACGCCCCGCCCAGACCCCGGCAACTACGGAAGAGCACGCCCCACCCAGACTCCGGCAACTACGGAAGAGCACGCCCCACCCAGACTCCGGCAACTACGGAAGAGCACGCCCCGCCCAGACTCCGGCAACTATGGAAGAGCACGCCCCACCCAGACTCCGGCAACTACGGAAGAGCACGCCCCACCCAGACTCCGGCAACTATGGAAGAGCACGCTCCGCCCAGACTCCGGCAACTATGGAAGAGCACGCCCCGCCCAGACTCCGACAACTATGGAAGAGCACGCCCCGCCCAGACTCCGGCAACTATGGAAGAGCACGCCCCGCCCAGACTCCGGCTCAGCACCACAATAGTAATTTCGTTCTGACATCAATGCTGTAATACAGAAGTAAAGCCCGGCGCACACGAGAGCACAGCGACAGACTCTAACTTCCAACAAGGTTGTAAAATTGTGTTTACGCAAAAACGAACTCACATTGCTGAAGTTAACAGACTCTGACATGCAGGATTGTTTGATTTATGTGGTCTTCTCTGTAGTAAACCATGGTAAATTGTGATAGTTACCATAGTAAATCATAGTAAAATGTGATTTCATGTGTAATCAACAAATGTGAAGTAATACCATATAAATGAATGGTACATAGTATACATAATAATTCATACATAATCACATAACTACATAACATACATACATACATACATACATACATACATACATACATACATATACATACAACATACTATGATTGCTGTGTGTGTGTGTGTGTGTGTGTGTGTGTGTGTGTGTGTGTGTGTGTGTGTGTGTGTGTGTGTGTGTGTGTGTGTGTGTGTGTGTGTGTGTGTGTGTGTGTGTGTGTGTGTGTGTGTGTGTGTGTGTGTGTGTGTGTGTGTGTGTGTGTGTGTGTGTGTGTGTGTGTGTGTGTGTGTGTGTGTGTGTGTGTGTGTGTGTGTGTGTGTGTGTGTGTGTGTGTGTGTGTGTGTGTGTGTGTGTGTGTGTGTGTGTGTGTGTGTGTGTGTGTGTGTGTGTGTGTGTGTGTGTGTGTGTGTGTGTGTGTGTGTGTGTGTGTGTGTGTGTGTGTGTGTGTGTGTGTGTGTGTGTGTGTGTGTGTGTGTGTGTGTGTGTGTGTGTGTGTTGTGTGTGTGTGTGTGTGTGTGTGTGTGTGAACATGGGATGTAATCGGGATCGGATAAGTGAGAAGACGAGAGGAATGTTTCACTACCTTACAAGGCGGCCACCTACTATACCATTGTAAGGCAAACAACGGCCAATCAGGAGTAGGCTTTCTAGTAAACAGGAAATGGAAAGACCACACAGTGAGGGTAAACAGCATCAGCCCCAGAGTAGCAGAACATATTACAAAGCGCTACAAACTACAGATAGTGCAAGTATATGCACCAACAATATCATATTCCGACGAGAACATCAATAATTTCTACAACGACGTCGCTGAGACTTTAGGGAAACCAAACCACTACACGATAGTGATGGGAGACTTCAATGCTCAAATTGGAAAAAGAACAAACCCTATGGAAACGGCAATGGGCAAATTTTGGGCTCGGATTGAGAAAGGAAAGAGGCGACACTTTGGTAGAATGGGCAACCTCAAGAAAGTACGAAGTCATGAATACCATGTTCCGAAAAAAGCAGATGCTAGGCCAAGACAGACTGATCACACTCCACTCCTGGACAAGCAGGGTAGAGAAATCCATGATCAAGACAAGATCATAGAACGAATAGAGGAATTCTACATCGACAGTGAACAGAATACAGTGAACATAATCCACACTATCATGGGAAGTGGAAGCAGCACTATGAGATATGAAGAATGGGACAGAGGTGATGATGAAAACCGACACACCAATACATGTCAACAACACTCAGATCGAGAACGTTGAAAGCTACATCTACCTGGGACAGTGATACAGCAACAGAGACCAAAACCAAGACAAGGAGATTCAAAGAAGAATCACGGCAGGATAGACACAATGGATTTACTACAGTTTATTATATCTTCATATGGATTTACTATGGTAAAGGCATAGTAAAACGTTATATGCTGTAATTTACTATAACTTACTATTGATTTACTATAATTTACTTAACAAAGCAGTTGCACCACAGCTGGTGACGGAAGTTGTTCCGTACATAATACTACATATGATAGTGGTTGACCTTTGAAAACTGCGCATGCGTGAACAACATGATTCACCCTTTTGACATTAGCACTGGCCATTTATTACCGTAACTGTTTGATAGGTTACATTGCACATGATTGCACAAGATAATTTTCCACAATTTGATCCAGCTCTTTCAAGCTCAACAAAGTGACGATAGAATTAGGTGAGATGGGGCGAGACACAATCCGTTGCGAAAGACCGGGTCCGGTGGAGAAATATCGAAGCCTTATCCCACCAGGGAGGAAGAGAATAAGTACAAAGGGTTTCAGGCTATCCGTAAACATCAATGACAATCAAAACGCATACCTATTGGGGCTAATTCTATATCCACCTCCCACCTAAGTTAGTAAGGGTACTCAGCGTCCAAACTCCATCTTTTCATACGCCTATTCTATGTAAACACCAAAAGACCAGTTATTAAAGAGAAATCCTTTACGAAAACACGCCACCGTAAAAAGACAACGGGTTCCTGGGTAAGAACTGACTGCCTTCGTTTTTGGCTTATCAGGAGGACGAAATCCTACCGGGGGATACGGAGTATGTAGACAAAGGACGTGTGACAGACGGCAAACATTACGAGGAAAGGTTGTCTGCGGGCAGTGTTTACATTCGTTATACTTAGTTCTTCATAAGTTCTCTACCAATTATGACAATTCTCTACTTATTGCAACATTGAATAACTTTGAAAGGTTATACAGGAACTAAAACAAAACAGTCATCACACATGTCATTGTCTGTATCACACATTTGCTCCGAGACATGCAGAATGTTTCAGCTTCAACAGACGTCTCAAATGAGGGAAGGGAGAGGAGGAGGGGAATATAGAGGGAGACAGAGAATGGCAGATAGGTGGACGTAGATTCAGGGGCGCAAGGTGCATATTTTACTTTATTCACAAACACACAGCACTGTTTTTATTTCTGTAAAAATAAGTTATATATTTTAGTTCTAAGCGTCGGAATTAAAACTTTTACGGAGGAAGCAAATATATCAAAGGACCAGCGTTGTTTTCGGCGTGGACAGGAAGTCGGTTTTCCCGCGATTATTACGTAACATCACACACGTCACCGCGAGCGTATACGTAATCAAACGCGTACGCGTTCTGACTTTCACGGAACAGTCCATTGATAACGACGGGGTAGTTGCTAAGTAAAAATAAACCTCTCACGTTGATATAATAAACCACCAGCGCAACACATCCCAACTCTAAGCTAGCCCTTTTTCAAGAAATGCTAATCTCCATAGGAACTACCAGTTTCATCTTCAAAACCGTCGCTTTTGTATGTGTCATTGCAAAAATCTTACCCTGGAAGAGCCGTTTCGGCTACGTCAACCAATTTTGAAACGAATTATCTCATTGGCCTGTTGAACAATCTTCTAGAACTTTCTGCCGGATGTTCCCTCTGATTGGCTAATTAAACAGGGGCTCCGTATTAGCCAATCGAAATCTTCGAATGAATAACGGTATACTTGAATATGATCGTTAAGGAAACCAGTTGAGCGCAACTCACCGAGCTAGCAAGACGTTCAAAAGCTCAAACAGTGAAGCCAACGCGAAAAGGACTTCGGATATATTGTTTGTCAAGCCTGAACATTTGCGCTACAACAACAGAAGCGATCGAACGTTAGCGACAACGCGCGCAAATCTGAAGACACAACTATGCTCTGTGCGATTGAACACCATTTCATCGCCGTCTTCCCTGCACCAAGTTGTCGCTGCCAACGTCGCCGCCATGCCATGGTTACCATCGCTCTCGGGTAAAAAGGTAGGCATTTTTATATAAAACAGTCTGAATTCAAACCTACGTTATGATGTTTGCGATATATGATGAGTTTGCTTAAAAACATTCAGATGTTGTTATTGCGTTTTCAGATGTGCGCAGTCGTGAATCACCTTCGCCACCGCAAATCCAGAATGCCGCGTGTCGCAAATCAAGAATGCCGCGACAATATCACGCATTGACACATCCGCCGGCGCCACCACGATCGCCGCTCAACTCGCATCGAAATGCGGCATCGCCAAAACGCTGTTCTCCTTCGCCACCGCCACCGGAAATCCGGAATGCCGCGTGTCGTCATGATCACAGGCGAACGAGCCAAATCTTTCGGCGGCAACTTCACGCATTAATACATCCGCCGGCGCCGCCACGATCGCCATTCAACTCGCATCGAAACGCGACATCGCCAAAGCGATACAAGGGCAACAGGCCGAATTCGACGCCAGGAGACTGCTTCTTTCAAACACCCGAGCATCCGATGTTACCGCAGCAGCAGCCGGTATCAAGTAACTCCGCATCGTATGTCCTGTCCGTGTCTTGTCTCTTTCTCTGTGGGCCACTACGACGTATTATAGTGTCAACGCCCGATTCTATGTTCAGTGTTGTTTAGTTTTGTGACGAGGGGGTTGTTACGGGGGACCGTTGCAATTCCCGGATGAGATCCAGGGCCAATCGACTGGGCGTCCTGAAAAAGTTCGCACTGTTGATTGGATTCCCCTGTTTGTGTATCCAGACCTGAAGCTTGTGGTGGTTTGTGGACGGGACAAATGTTGCTTGTCTGTTCGATTTACGTGTCTGTTATGTGTATGTACTGTGTTATGTTCGATTTGCGGAGAAAGTCACCGAAGTCACCAAAACGTACGAATCGAGATTCAAGTGTCACTTCGCAAAAACACTTGACATGATTATGAATGATGTAAATCGGAACGTCAATGTGCAGAAAAAAGAAAATTATCATGAGTAATTATGCCTATTACTACATAGGCCTACGCTTCGTTCTATTCAATAAAACGGTGACAAACTATTAATAACGCCTATGTTGTATTTATAGTTCAGTTTGCCTCGGTGAACTCTAGTTAATCGTGAGTTTCGCACCAATTCCAACTAGTCCGAAAACATTACCCACAATAGTTTATATAGGCCTATAACTGTTACTGATCCAAATAACGCTGACTCAACGCACCCACGATTTTAAAGTCCACACGAATGGCGTCATCGTGATTGTTGACGAAACCACGTGACTAGTAGACGTAAACCTATGACGTCACACGCCAATAATTCGAGTGCCACGTAGATGAAACGAGACGTTGTCTGGAGAATGTCATTCACAATATCAATGTTCACGCAGGTTTACTGTAAAACCTTTTGGCGCCAGGTTTATTACTTTTAGAGTTATACCCGCTACAAGGAACACGCGCAGGAACACACTCACGTCCACATACGCACGCATGCACGCACTCCCTCGCTCTTTCTCTGTCTCTCTCACACATACACACACTACATGCACAGGTATGCATACACACATGCGCGCGCGCACACACACCGACACACGAAAATACGCACGCACATACACACACACGCACGTATGCACACACGCACGCATACATGCATGCACACACACTCACACACACACACACACACACACACACACACACACACACCGACACACGAAAATACGCACGCACAGTCACACACCACGCACGTATGCACACACGCACGCATGCACACACGCACACTACAGCACACACACACACACACACACACACACACACACACACAACACACACACACACACACACACACACCACACACACTACACACACACACACACACACAAACCATACTCACACCACGCCCCCAGTGAGTTTGTCTTCCTTCTGCGTTGTGTGTGTGTGTGTGTGTGTGTGTGTGTGTGTGTGTGTGTGTGTGTGTGTGTGTGTGTGTGTCTGTCTGTCTGTGCGTGTGCGTGTGCGTGTGCGTGTGCGTGTGCGTTTGCGTGTGCGTGTGCTTGTGCGTGTGCGTGCGCGTGCGCGGGCGCGTGCGCGTACGTGTGTGCGTGTGTAATATACAAGCTTACGTGATGAGTTATGTCAAGAATATTCAACCAATAGTGTACCAAGATGGGGTCAAATAAACGTTATGTTCGTATACGTGACACGTGTTAGGAAACGCTAGACGTTTAAGTATGAAACCTATACTTGTGATAAATGTACTCCTACAATAATTACATATTCTAGTTATTTTATGTTCTAATTTATGCTATAAACAAGTCGGAATACAGTTAATCCTCGCTTTAATAATAATAATATTTATTCAGGATGGCCCAGCTAAATGCAGGGCACATTAAAATATACGCTGGACTTCTTTTTAGTGAGGTCCTCATATACATACAATATTACATGTAGTAAGATACAAGATGTAATATACATAAAATATATATTAAATTGAAGGTAATAAAATACAATCGACAATGAGAATAAAACTTGGTATAACCGCAAGGCAAACTACGCTGTTTGTTTATATACTCTATTTATTATGAACATTTTAAAACACGTTTTACATTTATCTTTGAACTCTTTGTAGGTTTGACTAGTTTTGACAGTGTTATTTATACTATTGAAAAGCACAGTTCCTTCATAGCAAAACAGGTTCTTAGCGGCATTGCAGCTGACCCGTGGTACAAACAGATTGGAGTTAGCGTTTTCGGTCGAGTAGGAGTGAAAGTCTTTGCCACATATAAATGTCCCCTGAAGTATGAAGGCACTACCCCCAACAGGCATTTGCCAATCATTACAGTTTTGTGTAACTTTATTTTGTTTTGCGATGTTAACCATCTGAGTGAGCTATGAATGTTAGATATGTGGGTTCGCGGACTACAGCGTAGGATGATTCTGCCTACTTTGGTTTGTAGTGTTTGTATTCCTTTTAAATCCCTTGGACCGTACGATAGCCCCGTAATCTATTATGGGAGCGATTACAGTTTTGAACAGAGTTTTTTGCTGTGGTTACGGAAATGAAAGGCCGAATTCGTGACTGTACACCGACGAGTTGCGAGATTTGTTTACTGACGCAAGCTACACATGTTTTTCTTTAAGTTTAAAGAAGGATCAAACTAAAGGGCCAGGTACTCGATGCAATTGATCGGTTCTAGAGACTCCCCCAAATTTTGAGTTTAAGCCCTCCCCCTCCCCCTCCCTTCACTTTCGACAGATTTTGTTGAGTACCAAAGAGCATAGTTTTTGTTTTCTTTCTGTTCAAAGTCAATCTATTGACATTGAGCCACTGGCTAACACCACCTAAATCACCAGTCAGTTGTGTCTTGATGTGTTGTACAAAGATATCCATCACCATAGGGAGGTAGTTTAATTGCTGGCGGTACGGTGTTGATCTGCCGATTTCAAATCTCTGCATTTGTTTTTGCGGTCGTCCTCTATGCGAACCGCCACACCGAGCACAAGCACTTTCCCTGTGAGCTCCCGCCAATCGTCAGCAAACTAACCGTCTGTGGAGAATGTGCAGCGTCAAGCTGCCTGCTTCATGAAAAGTGACTACCGTCGACGCAGCAGTGTGACCACCACGATCGAAAGCCTGAAAGCGCTGACCCTTGCAAAGAGGCGGACTGATGCCAAGCTTGTAATGTTGTCCAGAATCGCGCACAAACTAATGGACGTAACAACATCCTCATTCGTCACCGCCCCCACTCGCCTCCGTTCCCACTCCACCCCCCACTCGCCGCCACTCCCACTCGTCCCCCCCACTCGCAGGCACTCCCACTCGCCCCCACTCGCCGCCACTCCCACTCGCCCCTCCCCACTCGCCCCCGTTCCCACTCGCCCCCTACTCGCCCCCGCTCCCACTCGCCCCCCCTCCACTCGCCGCAGCTCCCACTCGATCCCCACTCGCCGACACTTCAACTCGCCCCCCCACTCGCCGCCACTCCCACTCGTCCCCACACTCGCCGCCGCTCCCACTCGCCCCCCACTCGCCGCCACTCCCACTCGCCCCCCCACTCGCCGCCATTCCCACTCGCCCCCCCCACTCGCCGCCGCTCCCACTCGCCCCCCCACTCGCCGCCATTCCCACTCGCCCCCCCCACTCGCCGCCGCTCCCACTCGCCCCCCACTCGCCGCCACTCCCACTCGCCCCCCACTCGCCGCCATTCCCACTCGCCCCCTACTCGCCGCCACTCCTACTCGCCCCCACTCGCCGCCGCTCCCACTCGCCCCCCCACTCGCCGCCATTCCCATTCGCCCCCCACTCGCCGCCGCTCCCACTCGCCCCCACTCTCCGCCACTCCCACTCGCCCCCCACTCGCCGCCGCTCCCACTCGCCCCCCCCCCCCACTCGCCGCCACTCCCACTGGCCCACCACTCGCCGCCACTCCCACTCGCCCCCCCCACTCGCCGCCACTCCCACTCGCCCCCCCACTCGCCGCCACTCCCACTCGCCCCCCCACTCGCCGCCACTCCCACTCGCCCCCACTCGCCGCCACTCCCACTCGCCCCCCACTCGCCGCCACTCCCACTCGCCCCCCACTCGCCGCCACTCCCACTCGCCCCCACTCGCCGCCACTGCCACTCGCCCCCCCACTCGCCGCCACTGCCACTCGCCCCCCCACTCGCCGCCACTCCCACTCGCCCCCACTCGCCGCCACTCCCACTCGCCCCCCCACTCGCCGCCACTCCCACTCGCCCCCCACTCGCCGCCACTCCCACTCGCCCCCACTCGCCGCCACTCCCACTCGCCCCCCACTCACCGCCGCTCCCGCTCGACCCCCCCAATCGCCGTCACTCCCTCTCGACCCCCCCACTCGCCTTTCTACCAATTGCCTTTCTCCAACTGACATGTTCAGTTTGTGTCAGCCAAGTGTTACCCAGAGGTGACAAATGTGATGTGTCACATCAAACCAGGTATTACATGGAACAGGCCTATTTAGCAAATGAGCTCAAAATAACCATCTACGTCATGTCCCATACATTTTCAGATTTTACCAGAAATACCCACTTTATAATAATCTCATCTTTCAATGTAAATTATATTTCTGTTTGGATAAATAATCCAATACTAAATGAATTAGTAATTTTAATAAAAATTATTCACAAAACATCACTTGTTTAGTTTTGATTCGTTATTAGTAATAAATAAAAACTCTACTGAAGTTGTTATCACAAATATACATGTTGTTACACTCGATGTCTATTTTGGAATATTGTAACATACACAGTTTCCTATTGCTGGTCACTACTTGTACATTCAAACGAGGGTCTATTCGTTCATTTAATATTACATTCCTTTGACTACATCATGTATGGTGATAGCCAATTTGTGTTTTGTTACCTTATTAAGCTCTGAACAAAGTTTGCAATTTGAAAGATTCTGCTTGCCACACACAAATGGTAAACAAAATATCCGGTTTCAAGACAAAATCGATTGGCAATAATTCTGAAGCAAGCAGAGGTAACCACAATATCTGTTAATGTTTGACTTTCCCACGTTCTAGATAGCAGACTTTCCTGTTACTGCTTGGCCAATCCTGGACAGAGGAGCTAGCACTGTCCCTTTAAACGTTGGTGTTACAACACATTGCCTTCATAAGTTGAGGGTTATTGCACATGCTGTATTTAGTCTTTAACCACTGCTAGATAATGCTGGCGTCAGTGTTGACATTCATTCATCTGTGGACACGCAAACACTCCACCAAGCTGAGGCTCTTCTCTGTCTTCATGGGCGCTTGTGTTTTGGCTTTTGTGGCATACGTGGGTAAGTATATATAAATTCTTAGTGTAGCACAAAAAATGTAAATGATGACTTGATGTACATGTTATGCAATGTTTGCCAGTGGAAATAACTGTTGACTGAATAATGACTTCTTTAATTGGCCCATCTTCAGAATAGTATGTGTTATATGTGAAACAGTTATCATGATTAAAATAAGTAATAGTAAATATGATATATCATTATAATAAATAATTTGGTATATATAACATCACAAGTCTTACAAAAATCACTTGCTATGTTGGATAAAAGATTAGATTTGTTAGTTCTGTGGTAACTTTTAATACACAATTCCATTTATTACCTGGTAGGAATTGCTTCGATGGCGCTGATTTGGAGCAAGGCTGCTGCATTACGTGAACATGTAGGCTTTTCTACATTACATGCTGTAATTTCCAAGTACAATACTCCTATCACACCACTTAATTGTTGTATCAGGCTAGAAGAATATTTGATTTGAAGCAGAGATATTGTTTGCAAAAAGATGCAGAAGTTAACACTTGCATTTGCGCTGATGTTGACAAACTTCAACTGTGGTATATTTTGTTTCACAATCAATGTGAGCAACTACTGTGAGATGTGTATAAGATCGCTGTCTTGGTCAGGACCATGAGAGGTCAAGGGTCAGGGACACGACAGGTCAAGCAGAGGAAGAAATTGAATCATAATGTGACACAGTGTGTCACCTATGTTGTTGTAAATATATCCTGGAAAACATAGTAATAGTTAGACTACACCTGTTGACCAGAGCTTATAGTTATATATCCACTGAGTGGAAAGATTGGCAGCAGACAGAATGTTCATTGGTAATATGTGAACACTGGGTCCTTTGTCATGTTTGGAGTATGTTCACTTATTCATATCATGATATATATTTTATGTGTGGTTATTCTAAATGGTATCTCTAAATGTACATCACTGCTGTGCTATTTAGAAAACACCCTTTGCACACAGACATATATATATATATATATATATATATATATATATATATATATATATATATATATATATATATATATATATATATAATTGTGTACCTTAGCAGGTCATTCCTTTTATTATTTTATCATGGTTTCTTTTGTGATTTGATAACATCACAAAACTATGGTTACTAATGGTTTACTTTACATCGTTTCAACCATTTATTTATGCTGAACTGGATGCCGTATTTGCCACTATGATATTTGCATATATAATTTGCATGGCTGTTTTTACGTTTATTCTATAAATATTTGTAAAGTTTATAAATATTTTGTGGCTTTTAATATAGCTATTATGTATAAATACCTCAAATACAATGTAGTATAACATATTTGTCATTATGTTAGTGATCATTCAACAGCTAAAGAAGTGCAAGAATAATTTGAGTTATATATGTCTGTGCACATATACCTCCAACTGGACGTACAACTTTTACAGATACGTATGTGCACAAAAACAAATTGTTCAAACACTAGACTTTAAAACGATTAAACACTTCTACCTGTCTACGTTTCGGTGTGTCCATAAACCTACACGTTGTTCTGACATTTATAAATGGCAATATTTCTCTCTATATAGTATGATGTACTAGTAGCCTTGCTTTCTCTGTCTCCGTCTCCGTCTCCGTCTCCGTCTCCGTCTCCGTCTCCGTCTCTCTCCTCTCCGTCTCCGTCTCCGTCTCCGTCTCCGTCTCCGTCTCCGTCTCCGTCTCCGTCTCTCTCTCTCCCCACAATGCGACGTCGTGGTGTTTAGCAGCAAAACGTTTTGGCATTTGTATAGATGGATGTGTATAGTCTCGTGATGTACATCGATGTTTAAAATGTTTTGGCGTTATTCATAACAGGGCTACAGCTAGGGTACGTATAATCAAGCACAATGATGTCATATACACGTGCACATCGATTTTTATCAAGAAACGATTGACTAGTGGGATTTCCGCAAACATTCATTAACCTTCTAAGGGTGGGGGGATCCACGGATGCATTTTTGAGCTATAAACTTCTGGACGAGCAGTACCACACACGATAAAACAAAGAACCATCTATAAATACATAAAGTTTCTCACAATTTTATTTTGTTTCCTCTTTCTTCATCAAACAGAGTAGTATATACCTACCCATTCCTTTCAGCACCGTCTTTTTTATCTGTATCCCTCACTGTACATAGAGGTTGATAAGTGGGAGCGAGTGACGGGAGTTGTCTTGTTTGGGACGCCCCAGACGAAACGGCCATGGTCCACCATGAACTACCATGGTCGACCATGAACTACCATGGTCATACGATCATGGTCGACCTGGTCTTTAACGACCATGGTCACTGACCATGGTTACTGACCGTAGTCACTGACCATGGTCACTGACCGTGGTGCCATTTAACGACCATGGTCATTGACGGTCGACCATGGTAGTTCACTGTCAACATGGTCATTGACCGTCGTGGATTACAGTCGACCAAAAGTATTCGGTCGACATGGTCATTGTTGTTCGACTCAGTATTCATCAGTCGACACAGTAGTAGTTATACGGTGACCATGGTCATTAGAGTCACCCCATTATTACTGATCGACCATAAGTTCTGTGGACATTGAGGTGAATGGAGCGAGTGACAGGTAGTTGGTCGAGGGTTTGGGACGCCCCAGCGAAACGGCCATGGCCCGACCATGGTACTTACCATGGTCGACCATGAACTACCATGGTCATAAGATTCATGGTCGACCATGTTTCGTTAAAGTCACACCATGGTAAACTGACCATGGTTACTGACCGTAGTCACTGACCATGGTCACTGACCGTGGTGCCATTTAACGACCATGGTCATTGACGGTCGACCATGGTAGTTCACTGTCAACTATGGTCATTGACGGTGGATTGACGGTCGACCATGGTCATTGGTGGTCGACGATGGTCATTGGTGGTCGACTGCAGTCATTCATGGTCGACTGACAGATAGTAGTTTACGGATGCATGGGATGAAGAGTTAACCCCAAAACAGATCAGAGCCAAAGAAAGTTCTTGGAGGTTGGCTCCAAATCTAATCCAAATGGGAGCTAAGAGCACAATTCTGGGAGGCCAGGAGACTGGGAATTTAAAAAAATGGTGACCATTGAAGAGTAACGGTTAGTATATAATCTGCACGATTGTTCATAATGTATATACAGTGTATATATGTGTATGTTGTGTGTGTGTGCGTGTGTGCGTGCATGTGTGCCATGCCCATGGTATGGTAAATATGTGTGCATGTGCGTGCGTGCGTGTGCGTATGTAAAACGGCATACACTGTAGTTCTATGAACAAACTCGGCAAGTTCAACAGAATGAAAGGTGTCCCCACTCATCATCGCTCGCCAGGGGTCGCTGCAGCTGCTTACGTCGATCAGTACCAGACTTATAGACATTCTCTAGCTACCCCTGGTATATCCTTCTGAAAAACAAACTCTGTTTTAAAGTCAGCCAACGACTCCGTTCACTTCCGCGGTTTGCGGAGACGATCAGTCAGCGGGTACTCTAGCGCAACGCAACGAACCTTGGCTTGCGAAGATGCCAACGTTCAGAACTTCAGATGCAGTCAACGAGAGCGCATCAATTTGGGTAAACTGTGGGAAGTGCTGTCACCTAGCGATTACCGCAAAACTACAGAGCGCCACCTACCGATTACACTGCAGGAATCAGGAAACAACGAGCACCACCTGCGGTCATAAACTGTGTACACGACGTTGTTGCGATGTTATTTCGCGGGTGTTTGTTGATACTTACAGCGGCTGCTGTAGATTTTTCTGCGGGTGCCGATTCACGTTGGAGTTCAACCGTGGATCAGGTAATAATGACCAGTATTTAACACAAAAATCAGTTTCATGACACAGATAGACTGTAAACTTCTGTGACTGGCTGCGGCGCCTGTGCAGTGAGCCGTGGCGGTGTCAGCATGTGACCTGTCTTGACTTTATACCTTCGAAATATTTATTTCACAATTCCCATTACTGTGTCAGGTTTTCTATTATAATGACAACGTAACGTCGAACTCATGAGACGAGTCCGTAATCATTAGCGTATTTATAACACATCCAGTTCACGACGCTAGTTGCTTGAACAGGTAATACAAATCAGCCAACCGTGACCAATGGCGAATGTGGACGTCCTGATCGGGTTGCGAAGTGTGTGTGTGTGGTGTGTTTGTGTATTTTTGTTGCAGTTTTTAAAACAGGTTAATTTGTTTCATGTATTCTACCAAATTAATTTTCCATAACAATTTATTTTGATCTCTAGTTTTTGTATAAATAAAACATATTAAAGTCTCCATAAATCTGTGATGTTTTTGTAAGGATAAAGTTATTCTTCAGGTTCCAAGATGCAGAGAGGGTTCTTGATAAACAAAATATAAATGTTGGCCCGTTTGTTGAAAGAAAAAAGTTATTTGGTATATAAAAACACTGATCGAATGAGTGATTTGTTGTTCTAATGAACGTACTATGTATATAGTTGGGAATAACAATTAATTACAACATGTTTCACTGGACATTTTCAGATATTTATTCTCGTTCATTTTGTATTTGTGCTATAAAATATTAGTAGTGATTTTTGAAAACATCTTGATTCACAATCAAACTAACCAGAATAATTGTTATTGGTTTGTCAAATAAGTACTGCAATTTATTTATTTTATTTATTATATTTGGTATTTGCCTTTTTAACAGTGTGCCAGGTAATGATAAATAAAAACAATTATAACCTATCAAAAAAGGTAAATGAATATACATACATATATGTTTTGATAATATATATATATATAAATATATATATATAAGTAAAATGTCCATTAAATTATAAAAATATGAAGCGTTGAGTTGTGCCTCTGACATTATCAAGATAATACATACACATTTACATTTCAGAACTCCTCCGACTCGTACATGATCTTCCCAAATTACCTTTACAAGAACTCCTTTGTTTCTGTCACAAGTAAGTATGTACTGAATTAACACATGATCATTTCCTATTTAAATACATACTTTTGGTGCCACTTATTTCTTGCATTACATGCATAAGTGGTCTTATGCACAAACAACTGATAAATAACTGTGTTTATACAAATCATTTTGAGCTTGTTGTTTCTTCAATGTTTATGCAGTCTGCATATAATCTGTAGCATGCTCAATGAACCACATTATCCATCACGCGTCGTCGCTGTAGTCACTCAGTCTCTGTTTATTCCATTGATTGCTATTTTCTCTTCTTTAGTGAATTCATGAGATGAAATAGTAACCAGGTATTTTCCTTGCCGAATAAAACACAGCAAAGCTAACTTATACCTGACAGATGTTCCCAAATATGTATGATCATGTGGTCATTTATGTGATATGGTCATATAGGAAGGTGGCATATAAATAATCTAACGATGCTATTCCGTACTTTTTTAAACAGTTGCTTTTTACATCTACCTCTTTGTTGTTTTTTACTGTTCAAAGATAACATGATTGATTGTTTTATTGAATAATTGTTTTTATTGACTTATTTGTTTATTGATTGTTTGTTAGTGGAATTCTATCTATTTGAACTTGTAGTTTTCTGCAACTCCAAGAAAGGTGAACATGTGCGGGTGCGGTGGGTGCTGGAGGAGATAACATGTATGAGAGACATGTACAAGACACAGACGAAGGTGGACTACTAAACTGGAAAATGTGCAAAAGTGCATAGTTAAACTAAACCAAATATGTAGCTAAAATATTTAATATAATATATATATATATATATATATATATATATATATATATATATATATATAATATATATTGTACATTATGCAGTTTATGATTTAAAATATTTCAATATATATATATATATATATATATATATATATATATATATATATATATATACAGTATATATATTATATATGTTTGGAAAATATTTTAAATCATAAACTGCAAAGAAATTAATATATTCATGACATATGACAAAGTTGATGATAGACTAATGCCTAACTGGAATTGGTGGCTAATGACAAATTATGTTACTTGGTAACATTTGATGGTCATTATCAGTTTGGAATATTGTTGTTTTAACTGTTAAATCACATGACGTATTTAGTCTATGTTACTTTGGCAGGCAATAAATCATATTGAATTTGTTATATTTGCTGGTACATTTGTTTCTCCTACAGGTAAACAAAGCTATCATTGACAGGAAACATCAGACAGGCCCATCAAAGTCACGCAAAGATGACCTTGAAAGTAATGACAAAGGTCATGCTTCAGTGATCACATATCAGCCATCAAGCCAAACATACGAGTTTGAATGTGGAAACAATCATGTCATTATTCTACAGGTAAATGTCCTGCAGAATGACTTGGACTGACAAACATAATGTCATATAACTTAATGGTTGTATAAAAGTATAAGTCATTGTAAGAAGAGAATTGATCATATATTTTACTATTTTGTTTCACAAATCATAATAATGTTATATCAAATGGCAAATGTACAAATGTGCAGTTATTTACTAACGCAGACAGTTTGGTGTAATTCGATTTGGTAATCAAATGAGTCAATTATATCAAAAATTATCTGTTAAATGTGACTACTGGTACTACTAAATGTGCTTTTGATAAAAACATGTGCATTGTATTCTGGGTAAGTCAAATCTCAACTCTTCTGTAAGTGAGCTATGATACATACGTGAACCACTGCACTTTCTGTTTCTTATCAATATCAATTGACGGATTATCTTTTCAGGATGAATCTGACATGCCATACTTTGTGTCGGCCTTCTCAGCTGATGGTGACCGAAGGGTCTGTAGCATGTTTCCTTTGTTCCATCTCAGTAATACATGTATTTATTTATCATGTTCAATGGTATGATGCAATTTCAGTTAATTACACTTTAAACAGGATTTTTTTCCATTTTTGAAATGTGATAATCTACCTTGTTCATAATCATTGTAAGTGATGCAATCTATTTTCTATGTAACAGTTATTTGTAGGACTACTGTGAACTTTAAAATACAGTAATGGCGATGTGTTCAGACTAAAAAAACAAATATTCAGCTATCAGAGTCTGCATGTATTTGGACGTAAAGAATAAAAGGTGTCAAACAAATACATTATATATATATATACATAATTTTCAAAATTGTTCGGTTGTCTGAAAACATGCACTGTCTGAATATCTTTACAATATCATTACAATATCATATGTAATGTATTTCTGTAAATATTCTTTCTTGGAATCATAAAATGTGGCATAGGTTTTTTATCATTGCAGTATTTTCATTTCCCAAGTGATTCGCGAATTTGTAATGACTTCAATTGGACACAGTTGTCATTGCCACATGCGTGATCTCAGTTAGCTTTTCAAATTATTTTTTGCCAATAATACACTATTTTCAAATATAGAAATAATGTGTTGATATTGCAGAATGATGTGTATACAAAGTAATGTCACATTGTTTGTGTTATTTCTGTAGGGATACATGGAAGTACACAACCAGTCTGTGTCTGAATCAAAACGTCCTGTAAGTGTTCTACTTACACTCCACCACATGTTGTGTACATGGCTCAACATACCGCTTCATGACATAACTCTCTCTCTCTCTCTCTCTCTCTCTCTCTCTCTCTCTCTCTCTCTCTCTCTCTACTCTCTCTCACTCTCTCTCTATCTCTCTCACTCTGTGTCTCTCTATCTCTCTCACTCTCTCTATCTCTATCGCTATCTGTCTCTCTGTCTCTCTCTCCCACTCCCTCCCCTTTCTTGCTCTCTCCCTCACTCCCTTCATCCCTCTTTTGGTCTCCCTCAATCCTTTCCTCCTCCCTCCCTCCCCTCTCTTGCTGCTTCTTTCGCCCTCTCTCTTCCCTTCTACCTCTCTCTATGTTAGATCACTTGAAAGTATTACACAATTCAGCCATCATTTAAAACACTAAATTTATAAATTTACTTTTCTCCCAGTGCCACCCACCCATCTGTTGACAACTCATATGGTGCTTATCGATTTTGTTTCCTTGCTGAGCTGAATTTGATTCCAAGGATTTAGGTGCAATTGTTATTATTGTTGTTGCAGATGACTCACACTGTCGCACAGACCTGGAATGATGGGATGTATCATTTCCTTCTGTCCATCTCATCCGCCAATGAAAGTGTCAGTTTTGTGGCATCAGGTATCTACTACATATCAACATATATAAATATGACATGCAAGCAAACTCATAATTGGTTGTCTTTAACTATATATAATTTTTTGTTATTGTTGGTTGAATAACCTTTTTCAGTCAAGAACTAGACACCTCAGAGTCTTCTGAAATATTTTCAGGTTATATACTACTTTAGTAGTAAATTTAGTCCAAGAAACAATTAATCGATTTAGAAAGAAATGTTTCATTTCTGTTAGAAAGTATGTTATTAACTAGTCTGATCAACCCACTACAGTAATATCTTATATTTGTGTTGCTAGTGTACCAGAATACTCTTGTTTGAAATGTGTGCTTTGAACTTTGATATTGTCTTTTAGTGTACGTTGAGATGCGGGGACGCTGGGGCTATTTACCAGCCATCGATTGGCCAAGACTTCCTGTGAGTATAGCCTCTGACTGGGACAGACATCTTTATAGGCAACTTTAAAATGTGGCAACTAGTTCAAATTATCTAAGCAAGTTTAATTTTTTTTAATTGATAATAAAGTTAAATATGCCATGTGATTTCAGTTATGTCCTTTCATTGAATGAACTTTAATTGATTTGTTCATTAATTCATTCATCCATCCATCTATTCAACGAACAAAATATCAAGTAAGCACACTGGATAATTGAGGAAATGTACTCTAATGTTTTGATATGTGGACTTGTCTGACAAAAAATAAAGTGTTATGTCCTTTCCGGCCAAGAAGTTGAAATGGTGTTCTATTGAACAGGTCTACCAGGGAGTAAAGTGTAAAGCACTTTCAGCAATCCTGAGGATTGGATATTGCACTATAACATAACCTACCTACCTTTGTCTACAGCAGTATATGATAGAAATGTTACTAGTTACATGTAATCTATCGCAGTACAGTTATGTTATGTTCTCCCTCTACCCGTATAACTAAGGCCAGTATATTTAACTAATATTCTTATACAGTTTTTAAACAATTTTAGTACTCATTAGAAACTGGTATACGACAGCCATGTAAAATTTATAAAAACTGAACAAAAAAACACATCCTGTCACTCCATTCCATCAGAAGGGTAGATGGTACAAATTGATTAGTTATGTTGTCCCAACAAGTCACAGTGTGGCGCCACTGTTATGTAGCCACTGTTATGTAGCCATAGTGCATTTCAATTTTCAAGAAGATGCACCAGAAAAACACAGTGGACTGTATAATGTTTTAATAGAATGTACCATGTACAATATGGAACTGTCCAGTAGACATGTCTGTTACTGGTCATTTGTGCTCTGTTACAGTACAGTGGAGTCATGTCCTTCCTCTACCTGTTTGTATAAATATATTAACACTACTAGTTACTTGTGCTGTGTTACAGTACAGTGGAGTCATGTCCTTCCTCTACTTGTTTGTATAGGTATATAAATACCTCTAGTCACTTGTGCTGTGTTACAGTACAGTGGAGTCATGTCCTTCCTCTACCTGTTTGTATAGGTATATAAATACCTCTAGTCACTTGTGCTGTGTTACAGTACAGTGGAGTCATGTCCTTCCTCTACCTGTTTGTATAGGTATATAAGTACCAATAGTCACTTGTGCTGTGTTACAGTACAGTGGAGTCATATCCTACCTCTACCTGTTTGTATAGGTATAAACATACCACTAGTCACTTGTGTTGTGTTATAGTATAGTGGAGTCATGTCCTTCCTCTACCTGTTTGTATAGGTATATAAATACCTCTAGTCACTTGTGCTGTGAGACAGTACAGTGGAGTCATGTCCTTCCTCTACCTGTTTGTATAGGTATATAAATACCTCTAGTCACTTGTGCTGTGTTACAGTACAGTGGAGTCATCTCCTTCCTCTACCTGTTTGTATAGGTATATAAATACCTCTAGTCACTTGTGCTGTGTTACAGTACAGTGGAGTCATGTCCTTCCTCTACCTGTTTGTATAGGTATATAAATACCTCTAGTCACTTGTGCTGAGTTACAGTACAGTGGAGTCATGTCCTTCCTCTACCAGTTTGTATAGGTATATAAATACCTCTAGTTACTTGTGCTGTGATACAGTACAGTGGAGTCGTGTCCTTCCTCTACCTGTTTGTATAGGTATATAAATACCTCTAGTTACTTGTGCTGTGTTACAGTACAGTGGAGTCATGTCCTTCCTCTACCTGTTTGTATAAGTACATAAATACCACTAGTTACTTGTGCTGTGTTACAGTACAATGGAGTCATGTCCTTCCTCTACCTGTTTGTATAAGTACATAAATACCACTAGTTACTTGTGCTGTGTTACAGTACAGTGGAGTCATGTCCTTCCTCTACATGTTTATATAAGTACATAAATACCACTAGTTACTTGTGCTGTGTTACAGTACAGTGGAGTCATGTCCTTCCTCTACCTGTTTGTATAAGTACATAAATACCACTAGTTACTTGTGCTGTGTTACAGTACAGTGGAGTCATGTCCTTCCTCTACCTGTTTGTATAAGTACATCACTACCACTAGTTAATTGTGCTGTGTTACAGTACAGCGGAGTCATGTCCTTCCTCTACCTGTTTGTATAAGTACATCACTACCACTAGTTACTTGTGCTGTGTTACAGTACAGCGGAGTCATGTCCTTCCTCTACCTGTTTGTATAAGTACATAAATACCACTAGTTACTTGTGCTGTGTTACAGTACAGCGGAGTCATGTCCTTCCTCTACCTGTTTGTATAGGTATATAAATACTACTAGTTACTTGTGCTGTGTTACAGTACAGTGGAGTCATGTCCTTCCTCTACCCGTTTGTATAAGTACATCACTACCACTAGTTACTTGTGCTGTGTTACAGTACAGTGGAGTCATGTCCTTCCTCTACCTGTTTGTATAAGAACATAAATACCACTAGTTACTTGTGCTGTGTTACAGTACAGTGGAGTCATGTCCTTCCTCTACCTGTTTGTATAAGTACATAAATACCACTAGTCACTTGTGCTGTGTTACAGTACAGTGGAGTCATGTCCTTCCTCTACCTGTTTGTATAAGTACATAAATACCACTAGTCACTTGTGCTGTGTTACAGTACAGTGGAGTCATGTCCTTCCTCTACCTGTTTGTATAAGAACATAAATACCACTAGTTACTTGTGCTGTGTTACAGTACAGTGGAGTCATGTCCTTCCTCTACCTGTTTGTATAAGTACATAAATACCACTAGTCACTTGTGCTGTGTTACAGTACAGTGGAGTCATGTTCTTCCTCTACCTGTTTGTATAAGTACATAAATACCACTAGTCACTTGTGCTGTGTTACAGTACAGTGGAGTTGTGTCCTTCCTCTACCTGTTTGTACAAGTACATAAATACCACTAGTTACTTGTGCTGTGTTACATTACAGTGGAGTCATGTCCTTCCTCTACCTGTTTGTATAAGTATATAAATACCACTAGTCACTTGTGCTGTGTTACAGTACAGTGGAGTCATGTCCTTCCTCTACCTGTTTGTTGGCACTGTTTGGCTCTTCATCTGGGCTTTGTCCCAGCAACACACTCACAAGATTCACGTCGTCATTGGCCTAGTTGCTGTTGCAGGTGAGCTTGCCATGTGTACTTGTCATTATAGAGTAACGTCAAACTGAATGACAATGTTCTGTTCATGCATGCATGTTTGGGATAATTTTACTTCTGTAGTAGTTGCGCTAATATTGTCACAACCACTGCAGTAGTATTGCTACAGTACAGGTGTATGTCAAACAGTTTTTGCAAATACAGAAATAAAGCAGCCCGACACCATAATCTAAGGCATAGCAAGACAGGAATGAAAAGAAATGTCCACTACAAAATAAAATGAAAATGCTTATATGTACAGTTTTGTTCTAGCATAAGTATCTCTGACAATTTATATTGGACTATTCTGATACAACTGTAGTTATCTGTTTATTGTTACACCTGCAGCTTTGTTGGTTAATGATGTCCAGTGAGGAAATATATCACATGCTCTTGATAAAAATAACATATTATGGTAAACTATTTTGTATATTAAATTCCCCTCATGTGAACTCTTAAATGTTTCACCTTTCTAACATTACTGCCAGCAAATTTTGCAAATGTGTAGTAATTGTAATCTTATCTTGTAGGAGCGATCGCCCACACTTTGCTGTTTGTCGATTTATCCAATACGAGTCGTAGTGGCTATCCAAGTAAGTCAGCACATAACTTTCACTTTACTTTATTGTCCTTAAAAAGGATATGCATCACATGATCATATGATCACATCTAAAATATATGGGATGGTCTCAACAAAATGCAAATGAATTTCCAGATGTACACTACAAGAACAATTCAACCGGGTGATATCAATACGACTCATTTAGCATTCAACATTCTGATGGCCACCGGCACAAAACTCCTGCTATACATAAAGGTATCAGATTGACTTAATCCTGCTAAAGAAGGAAGACAACTATCTATAAATATATTAAACATTATGTAATGACAAATTTGTTAATAACCTTGCTAATGTGTAATAGAAATTAAACATAATACAAAAAATGACATGATCATACACATACATACACATACCATACACACACACACCATACATGCACACACATACGATACACACATACCATACACATACACCACAAACACACGAGCATACACTGGTGAAACATGGACCTGGAACAAGATAAATACTGATACATACTAAAGCACAATAAACACCAAACACTTCAAAGACAGATTTCAAGAACACATTACAGAGACACAGTCGCTCATATACACAAATTCTATACAAACACACACACCATTAAGGTGTACACAAATGTATGTAGCTGTGTTGTCATCGAGGTATATTATACACCTATGTGTGTAGACGAATTGTCATCTAGGTATGTTATATGTGTAGCCATGTTGTCATGTGTGCGTTATATGTAGCCATGTTTTAATCCAGCTGTGTTAAGTGTATATCAGTGTTGTATTGCAGGAGTGTTATGTATGTAGTTGTGTTGTCGTTTAGGTGTGTTATGTATGTAACCTGATTGCCATCCAGGTGTGTGTGTGTGTAGCCATGTTGTCATCCAGGTGTGTTATGTATGTAGCCATGTTGTCATCCAGGTGTGTTATGTATATAGCCATGTTGTCATCCAGGTGTGTTATGTATGTAGCCATGTTGTCATCCAGGTGTGTTTTGTATGTAGCCATGTTGTCAGCCAGGTGTGTTATGTATGTAGTCGTATTGGCACCCAGGTGTGTTGTGTGCATAGCCATATTGTCATCCAGGTGTGTTGTGTGTGTAGCCATGTTGTCATCCAGGTGTGTTGTGTGTGTAGCCATGTTGTCATCCGGGTGTGTTGTGTTAGCATGTTGTCATCCAGGTGTGTTGTGTGTGTAGCCATGTTGTCATCCAGGTGTGTTGTGTGTGTAGCCATGTTGTCATCCAGGTGTGTTGTGTGTGTAGCCATGTTGTCATCCAGGTGTGTTGTGTGTGTAGCCATGTTGTCATCCAGGTGTGTTGTGTGTGTAGCCATGTTGTCATCCAGGTGTGTTGTGTGTGTAGCCATGTTGTCATCCAGGTGTGTTGTGTGTGTAGCCATGTTGTCATCCAGGTGTGTTGTGTGTGTAGCCATGTTGTCATCCAGGTGTGTTGTGTGTGTAGCCATGTTGTCATCCAGGTGTGTTGTGTGTGTAGCCATGTTGTCATCCAGGTGTGTTGTGTGTGTAGCCATGTTGTCATCCAGGTGTGTTGTGTGTGTAGCCATGTTGTCATCCAGGTGTGTTGTGTGTGTAGCCATGTTGTCATCCAGGTGTGTTGTGTGTAGCCATGTGTCTGGTGTTGTGTGTGTAGCCATGTTGTCATCCAGGTGTGTTGTGTGTGTAGCCTGTTGTCATCCAGGTGTGTTGTGTGTGTAGCCATGTTGTCATCCAGGTGTGTTGTGTGTGTAGCCATGTTGTCATCCAGGTGTGTTGTGTGTGTAGCCGTGTTGTCATCCAGGTGTGTTGTGTGTAGTTGCTGCTGTGTCGTGGCTGTCCCGGGGAACTGCGATATGTCAAGACAGTCTGCTTGATGCCCTCCTGATGGTGGTCAGTCTGGGGTACGGCATCACAAGGTAAATACCCCACTACCAATTATGGTAGTTGTAACACTCTGTTGTGCTGTTGCTTGCATTTGTCTCAAGATAATTGCACCAGTAGCCAGGAGTGATCGCTATCCAATTTGACACGTCTTGTTTTGTTCCCATTATATGCATAAAAACCTAGTCACATACATATTGGGGACTGATTGACAGTGGCAAGATAAATGTCCAACTAATATATGCATCTACCATAAAATTCTATAAAAAGCTAACACCACAGATGTATTTATAAATTGAACAATAATCTGTAATATATTAGTAACTCATATAGAAAGGCAACAATTAAACAGTAGACATATGCAAAAAAAATTCAAAAGGAACAAATTCAGTTATTTTCATGAAATCCGTTGTTATTCTAGGAAAACGGGTGCCTAGCTAAGGACAGGATTAATGACAGCCCAACCATCGTTGGTTTTAACTGTGACTGTATCTCTTACTTCATTTGTCTTCGTCATCTTTTTGCTGGTTCTAGTTTCTGTGGGATTTGTTTCGTGTAAATAGCAACTTAAACAGCAGACTACAGCCATTGATCCATTAACTTCTACGAATGCAAACAAGTTCAGAGAATAATAACAGTTTCAGTTTGATCACTGTTTGTAACTGAATATGTATCCTGAATCAGTCATCAATCAGTTGTTTTCCTTTTTCAGGCCAAAGTTGGATTATTCATTTGTTGGTGTGGTCATCACTCTGGGATGTTCCCATTTTGTGACTGGTCTGACGCTGGAAGTATTTGGTGATGAAAATCTAAAGGCAAGTGGCAACTTATTCAGTTAGTTGCATAGTACACGGCACAACTGTGTCTTGTATTCACTGACTCACTCCCATGCTCACACACACAGTCAGTCACTCAGTCACTCAATCACACACTCACTCACACAATCACACAATCACTCACTCACCATTCACACATTCGTACACTCACACACTCACACACTCACTCACTCACACACTCACACATTCACTCACACATTCACTCACACATTCACTCACACACTCACTCACACACATCACTCACACACTCACACACTCACACACTCACACACTCACACACTCACACACTCACACACTCACACACTCACACACTCACACACTCACACACTCACACACTCACACACTCACCCTGTAACCTGGCCAGTCATAGACGTCTGTTCCTGGGAGTTTCATAAAAATTTGTGCTAAGTCGGATTGCACACATATCCATCACATTAGTAATTGGAGGCCATGTGTTTGAAAGAAGTCACTTCCATCTGACCTGCCTCAATTTCAATAACATATAGCCCTAGCAATGACTTATGGCTGGAAATTCATGTAATCTTTAGTTTATGCTGTGGAACAAGAATTTAAGTGAACAGGAATCCTCACAATAAGAACACATTGTGTGTATATATTATGTTTTGATACTCTACATAATATGATAACAACTTTTTCCAGATCAAGTATGACCACGAAGTGTTATACATTGGAGTGAAATATGCGAACACAGCTGTCACTGTCGTCATAGGGGGATGGGTATCCTTGCAGTTGTGTCTACAGCGTTTGCCAATTGGTAGTCTTAGTGAATAGTGACAGGTGATTTACTTGAGTCAACAACATGACTGGACATGATTTGAAAATGTGTCATGTTTTTAGTGTTTGCACTATAGTGACTGTATCAATTATACATGAAAGATATTTATTTAAATTTTGCAGTCATGTGTAGAATAATAATCATCCCTTCATCATCATCACCACTTCATCATCATCATCATTTCATCATCATCACTTCATCATCATCATCACTTCATCATCATCATCACCATCACTTCATCATCATCATCACTTCATCATCATCACTTCATCATCATCATCACTTCATCATCATCATCACTTCATCATCATCATCACTTCGTCATCCTCACTTCATCATCATCATCACCATCACTTCATCATCATCATCACTTCATCATCATCACTTCATCATCATCACTTCATCATCATCATCATCACTTCATCATCATCATCATCACTTCATCATCATCATCACTTCATCATCATCACTTCATCATCATCACTTCATCATCATCACTTCATCATCATCATCACTTCATCATCATCATCACATCATCATCATCACTTCATCATCATCATCACTTCATCATCATCACTTCATCATCATCATCATCACTTCATCATCATCATCACTTCATCATCATCACTTCGTCATCATCATCACTTCATCATCATCACTTCATCATCATCATCATCACTTCATCACTTCATCATCATCATCACTTCATCATCATCACTTCATCATCATCACTTCATCATCATCATCACTTCATCATCATCATCACTTCATCATCATCACTTCATCACTTCATCATCATCATCACTTCATCATCATCATCACTTCATCATCATCACTTCATCATCATCATCACTTCATCATCATCACTTCATCATCATCATCATCACTTCATCACTTCATCATCATCATCACTTCATCATCATCACTTCATCATCATCATCACTTCATCATCATCATCACTTCATCATCATCACTTCATCATCATCATCACTTCATCATCATCACTTCATCATCATCATCATCACTTCATCACTTCATCATCATCATCACTTCATCATCATCACTTCATCATCATCATCACTTCATCATCATCATCATCATTGTTGATTAACAGCAGTGTTTCCAGGCTCTGCCAGGTACACCTTCCACTGACATGTTCAGTTTGTGTCAGCCAAGTGTTACCCAGAGGTGACAAATGTGATGTGTCACATCAAACTAGGTATTACATGGAACAGGCCTATTTAGCAAATGAGCTAAAAATAGCCATCTACGTCATGTCCCATACATTTTCTGTTTTACTTCCTTATGACTACATCATGTTAACAGTTAATTTGAGTTTACTTTCTTTATTAAGCTCTGAACAATGTTCACAATTTGAAAGATTCTACCTACAACACGTTGAAATGGTAAACAAAATGTTCAGTTTCAAGACAAAATTGATTGGCAGTAATGCTGAGGCAAGCAGAGTTAACCGCAATACCTTTTGATGTTTAACTTTCCCACGTTTAGTCTTTAACCACTGCTAGATAATGCTGGCGTCATTGTTGACATTCATTCATCTGTGGACACGCAAACACTCCACTAAGCTGAGGGTCTTCTCTGTCTTCATGGGCGCTTGTGTTTTGGGTTTTGTGGCCTACGTAGGTATGTATAATATCAATTCTCAGTGTAGCAAAAAATACATTTAAATGATGATTTGATGTACCGGTACATGTTATGCAAGGTTTGTCAGTGGAAATAACTGTTGACTAAATACTGACTTCTTTAATTGGCCCATCTTCAGAATAGTATGTGTTGTATGTGAAACAGTTATCATGATTAAAATAAGTAATAGTAAATGTGATTTATCATTATCATAACTAATTTGGTAGATATAAAACATCATAAGTCTTACAAAGATCACTTGCTTTTTTATAAGAGAGTACATTTGTTTGTAGTGTGGTAATTTTCTAATACACTATTCTGTTTATTACCTGGTAGGAATGGCTTTGATGGTGTTGATTTGGAGCAGGGCATGTCAAAAGGTAAGCTTTTCTACACTGTGTTCTTGCTGTAATTTGCAAGTGCAATACTCCTACCACACCACTTAATTGTTGTCCCAGGCAACACATTCTTTCTAGTTATCTTGATTGATGATTCTTGCTTTGACTTCAAGTCTGAAGGCTTCATTCGAATCATTTTATTCAACACCACTGCACAGGATATTTAAACTGTTTCTAAAAGCACACTATTGTAAGAATTGAGCATCTAAATATGTTTGAGAAGAGAAGCAACTGTTGTGTGGTTGTTTAGGAGTGGTTCCACGAATTATATGGAGGAGAGTTTGGTCAGCTTATCACTGGGAACAAAATTGTCCTATACTACAATAAAACAAAACAAATTTGCTTTGAGGGGACTTTGTAAACTTATCAAACCACCCCTTATGGAGTCACTAGAGTGTAACTTGGGATCACTGTAGTGGAACCGGGTGTCACAGGAATATGACCATAAGGTCACAGGAATATGACCATAAGGTCACATGAATGTGTCACCTGGGATCACCGGTGTGGCTAAGGGTCACAGGAGTGTCACCTGAAGTCAGTGGAGTGTCCCTTGGGGTCACTTATTGTGAACTGGGGTCAATGGAGTGACACTAGAGGAGTGTGACCTGGGGTCACTAGAGTGTGACCTGGGGTCACTGGAGTGTGACGTCAATGCAATGTTGCAATAGTGTACCATGCGGTCATTTAAGTTTGACCTGAGGTCAATGGAATGTGACCAGAGTTTGGTGGAGTGTGACCGGTGGTCGGTGGAGTGTGATCTGAGGGCATTGGAGTGTGACCTGATGTCACTGGAGTGTGACCTGAGATCATTTGAGTGTGACCTGAGGTCATTTGGACTGTGACCTGAGGTTACTGGTGTTCTTGCTATAGGATTGGCAGCACGCATGGCTCATGACGTCCTTTGGGGAGATGGTCAACTTTGTCCTGTTGATCATGTTGATGTGGCTGTGGCGACCAGCTGACCAAGCACACAGGTGAGTGGTTCCGCTTGAGCGATGTTCACTGCATCACCAGCAGGAGAGGTTACTGTCTACATTTTGAATGTTTGAAGCATGTACAGATTGTGTGGAGGATTACTTGAAAAACCACCAGTTTATGTAGCAACATAACAAAATAAACTTTCTTCTTCACAGTGATATTTTAGTGAAATTACCTAATCAGTGGTTTATGTTAATTTGTTTGTAATTTTTTAAATTATTATTATATTCTTGGCGTCTAGTATTTACATAGTAGTCCTCCATCTTGTATATTATAGCATGCCATCTGATTAAATCACGCAATATCATACTGTATTATTGTAGCTCAAACAACTGACCAACTTACAAGGAAACATTGTTAACTGATAACCTGTTTTTACTAATTATTACAGGTATCTAGTGAGTCTGTTATATTTGATTTTCATACAAATTGTGAACTTTACAACATATGATATGATGGGCTGTTCCTGTAACTGATACCTACTCAAGAATGACTTATAAATTAACTCTTCCTTCCTTGTGATTTGAAATTACAGTGAAATTTGGAGGGAGGTTTTCAATTTTTGAAATTTAAATGTTCATGGACCTTGCCACCTTGAAAAGTGTTTTTGAAGGCATGATCTCAGGTGCAGTTACTGGTGGAATGGATATGTGCATCTCATAATGATAATAATAACTTTAGTTGTCCACAGAAATGAGAACTACATTTTGCTCTGAGGATAAAGTGTGATATGTTGCCATGCCTCCTCCAGTCAGGATCTTCCTTGCTACAGTCAAAATTCACTCACAATTTAAGGTTTTGAGTGAGGATGTGGTGTTAGTAAATATTGAACTGTTGAAAACAAAAGTTATTTCTGTTTCATTAAGACATATCCAGATTGTAAGTAGGCCAATGTCACAATGTATAGTTTATGCTTCATGGCATAATTTTAAAATACAAAAATGGACTTCTTATCTTTGGCTGATGTTTGTGGTTACCAATGTCATTTATTCTTCAGCTATTCTTTCTCACCGCTCATGACAACAGAAGATGATGACCCAGAAGAAGAAGATGATGATGATGAAGAGGAAATAGTCATTATGGATAAGACTTCACTGGGTGAGTGGTCTTGGGTCATACATTGTGATGACATTGGTTACATGTCATAATAACATTATCATGACAGAATGTGCAATCAGTGGGTGAGTGGGGGAGTGATTGAGTGGGGGGTGAGTGGGGGAGTGGGGGAGTGATTGAGTGGGGGAGTGAGTGAGTGGGTGAGTGGGGGAGTGATTGAGTGGGGGGTGAGTGGGTGAGTGGGGGAGTGGTGAGTGGGTGAGTGGGGGAGTGAGTGAGTGGGTGAGTGGGGGAGTGATTGAGTGGGGGTTGAGTGGGTGACTGGGGAGTGGGTGAGTGGGGGAGTGATTGAGTGGGGGGTGAGTGGGTGAGTGGGGGAGTGAGTGAGTGGGGGAGTGAGAGGAAGGGAGGGAGAGAGAGGGAGAGAGAGAGGGAGAGAGGGAGAGAGAGGGAGAGAGGGAGTGAGGGGAGAGAGAGGGAGGGAGAGAGAGGGAGAGAGAGAGGGAGAGAGAGGGAGAGATAAGGTGATAGAGGGTGAGCGAGGGAGAGAGAGATGGGGGAAGAGATGAAGGGAGGGAGAGGGACGGACAGGAATGGAGAAAGAAGGAGGCTGAGGTGCAGGGACGCAGGGAGTCCAGGAGGGCAAACATGAGGGAGAGAGAGAGAGAGAAAAGGAGAAGAAGAGGGGAGTTGTGAAAGTAAGGAGAGAAACGGAAAGAGAGCAAGTGGGAGGTAGAGAGGGACGAAGAATATTTGATTTGAAGCAGAGATATTGTTTGCAAAACGATGCAGAAGTAAACACTTGCATTTGCGCTGATGTTGACAAATATCAACTGTGGTATATTTTGTTTCAGAATTAATGTGAGCAACTACTGTGAGATGTGTGTAAGGTCGCTGTCTTGGTCAGGACCATGAGAGGTCAGGGAGACAGGAGGTCAAGGGTCAGGGACATGACAGGTCAAGCGGAGGAAGAAATTGAATCATAATGTGATATAGTGTGTCACCTATGTCGTTGTAAATATGTCCTGGAAAACATAATAATAGTTAGACTACATCTGTTGACCACAGCTTATAGTTATATATCAATTGAGTGGAAAGATTGGCAGAAGACAGAATGTGAATTGGCAATATGTGAACACTGGGTGTTTTTTCTTGTCTGGAGTATGATAACTTATTCATATCAAGATGTACATTTAGATATACAGTTTAGAATAACCACACATAAAATATATATCACTGCAGTGCAATTTAGAAAACACCCTTGCACACAGACATGTATGTATATATATATATATATATATATATATATATATATATATATATATATATATATATATATATATATATATATATATATATATATATATATATATATATATATATATATATATATATATATATATAATTGTCTATTGGCAGGTCATGCCTTTTATTAATTTATCATGGTTTCTTTTGCGATTTGATAACATCACGAAACTATAATTAGTAATGGTTTACTTTATATCGTTTCAACCATTTATTTATCCTGAACTGGATGCCGTATCTGCCACTATGATATTTGCATAGCTAATTTGCATAGCTGTTTTTACGTTTATTCTGTACATTTGTGTAAATTTTATAGATATTCTGTAGCTTTAATATAGTTATTATGTATATATCCCTCAAGTACAGTGTAGTATAATATACTTGTCATTGTGTGTCTTAATCAGCCAACAGCTGTTAATGATCATTCAACAGCTAAAGAAGTGCACGAATAATTTGAGTTATATATGTCTGTGCACAAATACCTCCAACTGGACGTATAATTTTTCAGACAAGTATTTGCACAAAAACAAATTGTACAAACATGAGACTTCAAAACCGATTAAACCTGTCTACGTTTCTGTGTGTCCATAAACCTACTCGTTGTTCTGACTTTTCTAAATGGCAATATATCTCTCTCTCCATAGTTATGATGGATTAGCTCTGCTTTCTCTCTCTCTCTCTCTCTCTCTCTCTCTCTCTCTCTCTCTCTCTCTCTCTCTCTCTCTCTCTCTCTCTCTCTCTCTCTCTCTCTCTCTCTCTCTCTCTCTCTCTCTCTCTCTCTCTCACACACACACACTCTCTCTCTCTCTCAGTCTCTCTCCTCTCCCTCTCCCTCTCCTCTCCCTCTCCTCTCTCTCTCTCTCTCTCTCTCTCTCTCTCTCTCTCTCTCTCTCTGTCTGTCTGTCTGTCTGTCACTCTGTCTCTCTCTCTCTTTCTCTCTCCCTCTAGAAACATGATTGACTAGTGGGATTTCTGCAAACATTCATTAATTGTCTAAGGGTGGGGATACACAGATGCATTTTTGAGCTATAAACTTCTAGACGAGAAATACCACACACGATAAAACGAAAGAACCATATTTATAAATACGACATTCTCACAATTAATTTTTTGTTTCCTCTTTCCTCATCAAACAGAGTAGTATATACCTACCCCTTCCTTTCAACACCCTTTTTTTATCTGTATCCCTCTCTGTACATAGAGGCTAATAAGTGGGAGTGAGTGATGGTAGTTGTCTTGTTTAGGACGCAGCTAGGGAGTAATGTATAGTCCTGACCCAGCCACAGATGTCCGTATACATTTTCAAAGGCATGTATTTTGACAGTTGACTTGAGTATGGGGTACCAATCGTTTTATAAATGTCCGAGGTAGATTACCGAAGTTCACAGCGAAATCGCCATTTTCCAAAATGACCGACATATATGTAAGAATTGCATACAATCTTAATCTGAATGGGATACGTCGTAGGGAGCCAATATTGGCTATTATATAAGACGGGGGTGTTTGCGCAAGTTTTTGGGTGTTTGAGCCGCAGATCAGGCTGCTGAAATCAATTATGTTTTCAGCCTGGACCTGCGACTCGTTAAGTTGGTTCCAGTCAACTATTGTTTTTACAAAAAAAGAATTCTTAAATTGGTCAGTGTGGGCTGTAGGTACTCTGAAACATGTGGTGCTGTTGGTTGTTTGTTGGTGGACGAAATGTGACGATACATGGTCATATAACGTTTGGCTATATAGGGTGCATGTACATGTATGTGTTCTTGAAAATCGTGACCTTTTACTTATTTTCAACATAAAACAAGTCACAATAACGTTCCACTGTGTCGTACGTCTGCGCCGACAAGTATAGATTGGTGTATAGCCGCTTCTTTCGTCACATGACTAGACTCTATATGCGAAATACGTTTTTAATTTAATAATTATGTCAAACTTCGTGTGTATATATATATATATATATATATATATATATAAGTGCAGTTTCCGTATCAGATAATGACATATATCAAGTCTGTTGATTGCGAACTTCATGTCAAGTGCTATGCCTGTTCAAACATGGTAATTTGCATGCCACAAAACAACCAGAATGTCAGATGTTGATGTGACTCTGAGATTGTCCTATTTGCTTACACGGCAAGCGGAGGTACGGCGTGTTGTTTCAGATGGTCCACGAACCAAACATGAGTTGATCTCAATTTCCCACTATTTCCCTCAATAATGTTTTGGGCGCCATCTTTGAGTGTGGCTGTCATTTGCAAGTGCAACTCAAGCTATTCAAAACAGGAAATGTTATGTCCTACTTGTAAATCTATGGACTGAATCTTAGAGATGAATGAACACATTTTTCACCATAAACTTCTGAGCTCTTAAAACTATTAGGAAAACACGACATTCTACCTGTTTACATTTCTGTGTGTCCGTATACACCTACACGTTGTTCGGACATGTCTAAACGATACTATTTCTCTCTCCCCCTCTCCCTCTCCCTTTACCTCTACTTCTCTCCCCCTCTCCCCCTCTCCCCCTCTCCCCCTGTCCCCTCTCCCCCTCTTCCTTTCTCTCTGCCTTTCTCTCCCTCGTGCTGTCCTCTCTTTCCCTTCCTCACCAGCTTCATCATCATCATCATCATCATCATCATCATCATCATCATCATCATCATCATCATCATTTATTAGCCCCTACTGGAATGGGTATTTTGTTACCGGGTATTTCCCTACTTATCAAAACGTAATCTAGATAACATTGACGTTCACTGTCATAATGTGACAATACTGGCGCCACATGGCGAATGAAATCACACCAAAGACGCCATTACAACGTACATCGCCATCTACCGACTAAACAAGATAAACGGGGAATCCCTGGTCGGCAAAACGAAACGACTGTAAGTATAAACCGTCTGTTTCAAACTTGTCAGACAATGTTGACCGTTGTCAATGTGAACAGCAGGGAGCCACCAGTCGGACACGACATACAGACGCAGTACGGAGACATTGTCTTTAGTCGATATTCACAAATTTATGTTATATTCCTTAGAACATTACCAGGAAATAGTAGGCTGATCGGTGACCACAATCGAGAAGTATCGCCTGATTTAGACGCGCGTATATCTAACAAAGAGGTAGGTTTCGTATATAAACGGTTGTGAACGTACGTGAAGGTAGCGGGACAATAGGGCCTGTAAGTGGGTCACGATACATAGCGAGACTCCGCGCTACTGGAGCTGATTGGGGACTGGACACAAGAATAATATGTCCGATTTAATATTGAGTTTACCACACTATCATAGACACATAGCGATTTACGTAGTGCAGATATTAGACACAATGTTAGGCCGTATGTGTCTTTTACGGGATTTGCATTTTACATTGCTGTACGTTGTGGTTTCGATAAGCAATTATATCTGACAAGTTGTCTAAATGTACATAATCATAACATATGTATATATTTGCCCCAAACAGGTTGTACTGCGCGAAAAATCGCACTCTTCATTATTAGTCAAGATCGCCAAACACAAGTACTTGCCGCTAATGCCATAGCAACCACCATAATAATCGATTAAAATTCATGATTTCCGTGATCATCGTCACCGGCAAAGTGTTCCAATACTTCTGCTTGTAATAATCCTTCGGACAATATAACTGAAATACGCTATTTGGGAACAGTTCGATTATTACAACCAAAAACAAAACAAAGTCCTATATGTTAACATGGAGAATATGGACTTCCTGCCCGCAACTGCCCCCAGCCTCGTTTTCGCGCGCGAAACTTACATGCCCTATAGTAATCACGTCGCCTTTACGTACAATATGATTATGTATTATATTATGTACTAGTCTCGCTTAACCGACTGTCGGTCGGCTGCGGAACTACGCCGAGAAGACAATCTGGTGATTCTACCGGCTTTTGAATATTTATCCGCTTGATCTATACAATGCTGTCACCTCACGGACACTGGTTAATGCTGCCGTAATTTCTATTTTTATAAACAACTGCAAATTTGTATTTCTATTTATTTTGTGTTAATATAAGTTTAATTATGAATAGTTTTAATAATACCACATTATTTGATAAAAAGGTATCCTTATTTAATTTGTATGTTATCCGTTTGGGGCTAAACAATGCTGCCACCTCACGGATACTGGTTAATCCTGCCGTAATTTTTATTTTATAAACAATTATAAATTTGAATTTTTACTTATTTTTAGTGTTAATATAAGTTCAATGTTGAATACGTTTCATAGGATATCATTATCTTGTAAAAGTATATCGTTATTTTAATTTTTATTTCATAGTTGGCCTGAGAGCCAATCAGCGTCTCTACCCTAATTTGGGGTAAGGCCGCACTGTCGGTTGACAAATGCAGAGCATTAGTTCCACAGGCAGAGTTGAGGGGCTTAAAGTGCTGCCACCTCACGGAGCCTGGGTAACCACGGCTAATTGTGTACTAGTAGCAACACAGAAATGTCTGTTATTACCATGACCACCCATTTGCTGGCAAATATCAACTAGACCTGTTGCATTATTAACTTAAATATTGTAAAACACTGACAGATTGTTGTGGAGTCCACCCAGTGGAAATGGGCCACATCAAAACAAACCTTTCAAAACTGTTCGCGCCGACGTTCACACATTTTGACGAGGCGCATTATAATTAACTAGTGGCATGTCCGTATAGTCCGTGGACACGACACGCTAAAGCAGACACAGCGCTAGCATATTGTAAAGGCGTTGGCACACCGCCCAGGTCCACACCGCCTATGTAAGCGTGTCAAAATTGTGAGCACTCCGCCGCTGGTTGGTAACCGCTTTGGCGGCACCACAGCCTTCATACGCTGTACGTATTAGGACATAATTATACTCAAGCGGTTGTGCGTGCGTGTGTCTGAGACTGATCGATTGTGGGACTTGTGTGTGTTTGTGTATATGTGAACGCGTGTATGCAATTGTTTATATATATATATATATATATATATATATATATATATATATATATATATATATATATATATATATATATATATATATAATGGTTATATATAATGGTACAGTACAAATATTTCACGCGTTACGGCGGATTGTCCATAATCACGGGAAGATGCATTGTACACAGTAAGTCCATAAATTATTTATATTATCTTTTTTTGCAGAAAACACAGCTGCAATGTCACACCAGGAGACGAAGACAATTACACTGGAACTGCACGAACTCCGAATGCTGCATGCAACGCGATTTAAATCAAAACAGGAAAAGAGGTTCCAAAACATGACCGTGACCGTCCAAACGAGAGAGCGACAAGTAGTAATTACTGGCAAGAAATCAGAAGTCGCTGCTGCTGAAGAAACCATGTTTGGGATTGTGAAAGACATCAAGTCTTCGTCTATGAATATGTCAGTCGACCTGGTCAGACTGATGAAAGGCATCACGATGATGAGGCACGTGGTTGATTTGTTTAGGGGCAAGGATATATTTGCTGTGTACGCGGATGTGGATGTCGACACACTTGGGGTGTATGCCCTCGGCAAGGAAGACATGAGGAAAGCCATCGACGTGATCAGAAGCGGAACGGACGAGCAATGTGTTGATGCTGATTCCGCACGCACGCTACAAACACGAGAGTGGGATACTCTGGAAGATGAACTTCATTCCAAGTACAGAGGCTTACTCGCAATCAACGTGTCTGGTAGCCATGTCACTATCTCTGGAACGGTGGACGAGGTGACATCTGCAAAGGAAGCAATACTCGGCTTACTAAAAGGACACCCGGGTGGCTACACTGACGATACCGACGGCAGGTCTTGTATGGTGGGAAGCACTACAATTGATGCAGTTAAAGGGGATCTGACAACATTCCGTGCTGATGCCATTGTCAATGCTGCCAACGAACAGTTGGATAACGTCAGAGGACTTGCCAAGGCCATTGTGAATGCAGGTATTATTAATAATTTTTATTGCATACAACTGCAGTTAATCATGCCATTTGTGCACGCATTTGAAAGCAAACATTTCTGTTTAATTACACGTCAATGTGAATAAAATTTTCTAGAATGTCAATAAAATGTCAGGCTAGGATTACATTCAAATACAATGTTGTGGTCACGTGGATTCCCATGCCAGTGAATTATTTCACAGTCTCGTTTATTAAAGAGCACATTTTGAAATGGCTCTTGTTGTAGCAGACAACAACATGCATGTACATGGTTATGTCCTAATTTGTTGATAATGTGATCACAAAACAACATAATATTATATACTTACCAAAGAAGCATGTTGTGATATTGGACCAAATTGTCTAAATGTAGATTGTATTAATAACGAATCCAAATCTGTGCTACTGTCATACAACTGTGCACACACAATGATAGGTTCACTTAGCAACTATGTAGACCTGTATAATCTTCTTCTTCTTTGATGTCCATCGTGTCCGATGATGACATCAGTGTAGGGTTTCGTCCGTTACGTGCTTTGCTCTTTGGTGAGAGAATAGTCCAATTTGAGATTTAAAGCCTCTCCCGCTGTTGACACAGAAGATGATAGAGGCGGAAGCATCATGAAAGCCATGGCGATATAATACATAGATATACACAGTGTTGCGTATTATGAACATTACACTGTGTGTATGTTTAATGTGTTTTATGATATTCAGTTGATGGCTACATACATTTTTATTATGATATCTATTGGAATTACAGTATTAAAACACATCACGTAATGCAACGTTGAGATGCTTTTCGTTTCAGGAGGACACGTGATCGAGCAGGAGTGTAGAGACTACATTGAAGCGAACGGTTATCTTCAACCGGGCCACGTCTTCGTGTCAGCGGCCGGCCGACTGCCGTGCAAGAAGGTGATCCACGCCGTGGGTCCTCGACAATGGCAGGGCGGAAACAACAACGAGGAGCAGACCCTCCGTGACGCCGTGTACGAAAGCATGCTGTCTGCCGAACAGTGCGGTCTGTCGTCCATTGCACTTCCTGCCCTGGGCGGAGGAGCTTCTGGCTACCCCCTGGACAAGTGCACGAATACTATTGTAACGACAGTTAAAAACTTTCTCGAAGATCACAAACAGACGTGTGTGAAGAGAGTCTCACTGGTTGTCCCGGCTGGTCATGTCGTGGCCGCATTTCAAGCGAGTCTTCGCGCTGGTAACAGTCACAGAACGTCGGGTAAGCCTCTGTATGCATTTATTGGACAAGTCACCACATATATAATAATACTCTGCTATTTTTTCTTCAATTGTTTAACGAGCACTGCGTATTCTGAAATATTTCAGAATACACAGCGCTTGTTGAAACAGTTGAAGAAAAAACAAAAGAACATTTCAATTGCTATATGTGGCAACTTATCCAATAAATGCATATATTGTTTTAAAACGTGAACGTGATAGTAGTCCATACAATGATCGCCTGTGCACTTCAGCGAACAGACAGCTTATACTATAGATGCATGTAACTTAACGGAACTATTTAATTACTCATGGCTATCATCGTAAATCAACCACAAATAACGTCATAAAGCATTCATCCATTACGATTTTATCCCTCAATCTATATATGAAACATTACTGCTGGAAATACTTAATAATTTAATGTATAGTTATGCACAGATTACGTCCCGTATTCCTTTGAAATTAGTATTCCTATAATTGACGTGTTGTTGTATGTAGTACTGTATTTCAGATGACATTGACCTTCCAACAGGCTGGACGAAAATGGGCAGCAATGATCCTTGTAATTTTTTGTTGGTGAAATTGGATGAAGATGAACATAAGAAAGTGCAGAAACGCTTCACAAAGGATACTGGCAAGCCTGCCAGCAATATATTCAATGTGAGAGAATTTACTGGATATATAATTTTTTATATTAATCAAGCTCAAGAATTGTTTAGGTCATTTTTGTCTTCATATAATAATAATAATTTGAATTATTAACAGTTAGGAAGTTCCTACAATTATTAAATACTTTTAACACACATTGAAATTATATTATATTTCGTTGTTGATACTGTTGTTATGCGCGGCTTTCTTGTGAATTATTGCATATTACAGATGAACACTTGCTAGCAACAATTCACAGGCATATATCTTGATGCTTCTCCTGGAGATGTAATTTAAGCCCATTCTTATAACGATGCTAAGCCATTTACACATCAAGTCAGTGTTTAATTTAAATGAGATACATTGAGTCACTAAGCAGATTTGTTAATATTTCAGATCAAAAGAGTTCAGAATCCGACGTTGCACCGACATTACGTGTTGTGCAAAAGAGAAATTGAGAAGCATTGTGCACAGAAGACACCCGTTGAGCGTACCCTCTGGTACACCACGTCAAAAGATGCTTTGGACGATGTCAACGCCGGTGGATTTGGAAGAATCGCCAGGGAAGGTTAGTGTTGATATTTAATTTACTCAGAATGGCAATCGTCGTCATTTGTGAACCTAGCGAGTTAAACATAATCTCCCCCCCCCCTCTTCTCTCCGTCTCTATCTGTCTGTCTGTCTGTCTGTCTGTCTGTCTGTCTGTCTGTCTGTCTGTCTGTCTGTCTGTCTGTCTGTCTGTCTGTCTGTCTGTCTGTCTGTCTGTCTGTCTGTCTGTCTGTCTGTCTGTCTGTCTGTCTGTCTGTCTGTCTGTCTGTCTGTCTGTCTGTCTGTCTGTCTGTCTGTCTGTCTGTCTGTCTGTCTGTCTGTCTGTCTGTCTGTCTGTCTGTCTGTCTGTCTGTCTGTCTCTGTCTGTCTGTCTGTCTGTCTGTCTGTCTGTCTGTCTGTCTGTCTGTCTGTCTGTCTGTCTGTCTGTCTGTCTGTCTGTCTGTCTCTGTCTGTCTGTCTGTCTAAATTGTCCCACGGACAACAATTAGATAACATTTCACTTGTCCGGTGATAAGTACAATTATCCCGGGCCCCTTGCCTGCGAAATTTCGAACGAATTTATATATATATATATATATATATATATATATATATATATATATATATATATATAATATATATATATATATATATATATATATATATATATATATATATATATATATATATATATATATATATATTATATATATATATATATATATATATATATATATATATATATATATATATATATATATATATATATATATATTAATCAGTCGTTCAAATTGTTGTCCGTGGGACAATTTAGTAAGAGTATAAAAAATTGGCAAACATGCTTTCTCTGTAGTTGTGCCAAATATCTAGAATCAAATCCCTATTACAATTAAATCTTCTGAATCTATAGCCACCTTTTGTGAAAACAAATCACACCTCAAAACACGTTTGTTTGATGAAATTACCTTTCCGCCATCAATGTTCGTCAGTTCCACCACGTCCGTGGTTCCATGCTCCAATGCCGACTTTTGCCTGCCAAAATTTATGATTATACCAGATATTGTTTGTTGTACTTCTGAGTTAAAATTTTCAAGGATATCGGCATTATATAAGTGTTACTGTCTGACTGTAACACTTATATAGTGCTAGCGCTGTGCCTAAAATCTGTTTAGCCAATTTGGCTAAAGGTCAGACATTTGTTGAGCCCAATTAGATTTTCTTTAGTAGCAATTTTTTAGATAAATTAAACTACCCGGTATAAAAATGCAAAACAAGACAATATAATATGTAGAATTCTACACAATATTACAAGAACAAATGCCCAATTTTAATTAACTAAACATTTATATATTTAGCTAAGCACATATAACGCAAATAAACATCCAGTATTATTTAATATAATGTTGTTTAACCAAACAAAGAAAGCTGAATAACTGTTGGGAATTTTGCAAATACAAAGAAACAGCACCTAACACATACTATTAATGTAATAAAATTAATACTACATAGCATAAGTTGAAAAAAAAGTTTTATAACAAGGCAAAATAATTAAGAACTATCTAGTCTACTCTTGTTGCCCTGCAGTGCTTCAAACAGTATATTGATACTAATTAATATATATCTTAAAACACCACTTGACTGCTCAGCAAATGCTTAATTGAATAGAGTAATTCACCAAATTAGTTAACTGTAATCCTGGCCTGGGTGACGCAGGCTATATATGATAAAACACGTTTTTGACATGCATCTTTCTATCTGTAATGTTTCTGGTGGTGAGACATGTCAAACATACATGAATTACAATCTATATTGGCATCTTATTGAATACTTACCAGATTGCACATTGATTAATGACCATGCCATGTGACTGCGCCGATACTGAGCGATAATATTGAACCTGTCAGGTACAGCATTGTACTTGTCTCAAACTTGTAATTAGTGTCATCAGGCAGGTCCCCTTTGTCAAGTAAACATAATTCTTGATTGAATTAAGCCCCCCTATTGTCTGTGAATATGACTAAATGGAGGGATTAGCGACGTATTTTTTACCCATCGGGTCAAGTTACGCTGACTGGTTATTTGGGTTAGTTGGATGTGCGATCGTTTAGGCAACTTCAGCAGAGCCTGGCGTTGCATTGTTCAGTCGTGTATTGCTGATAACATCAATAATAATGACGTAAAAAGCGTTTCGCCAATTTGGCGAAGAGTTTTAATTTATTTTCGACAAATAGCAAACCGTTTCGCCTATGGCGCAATTGGCGATCGACAGCGCTAGCTAGTAATAAAATCATTATTATTAATTTAATTAATCACGATAAGTAGGTTTTAAAATGTAGCTGTGGAACACATGAATTGTTGTATGGCTAAGTAAAAAGGTTTTTTTCTACTTGTCCTTGGGACAAGTTAAAACAATCTGACGAATTTCGAGCCCACTATATATATATATATATATATATATATATATATATATATATATATATTATATATATATATATATATATATATATATATATATATATGTATATATATACATATATATATATATATATATATTATATATATATATATATATATGTATATATATATACATATATATATATATATATATATATATATATATATATATGTATATATATATATATATATATATATATATATATATATTATATGTATATATATGTATATATATATATATATATATATATATATATATATATATATATATATCATTCATATATATACACATCACACACGCAATCGCGCACTCATGCACGCACGCACGCACGCACGCACGCAGACAAACACACACACACATACGCGTATACACATATATATATTAAATTGGAAGCATTTTACATTACACTGAACAATGACATTTAATTACGTCGATACATGTTGGAGTTTCTTTTCTTTTAGCTACGTCCGTTGGTGACGGAATAACCTTCACCGTGAAGCCTTCAACAGTTAAGCATCCAAAAGGCTATCAGTACGTCTACCTAGTTCGGGTTGTAACTGGTGAATCCAACGTGAAACCCCAGGATAAAAAACCTACACGTAAAGATGGCGGAGCTTCAGCGACAAAGGTGGACTCATTGGTAGACAATGCTAAGAAACCGACGCAGTATGTCGTATTCTCCAGCGACCAGGCTTACCCCGAGTACCTGATCACGTTCTTTTGAAACAACAATACACATTTCGGGAGCCTGTGTATATGAACAATTCATTACACTTCTTGTAGAACGTCTGTTGGAGTCATTCCTGATGTTCCACGCTAAATTACGTTTACCATTTATATGCACGCAAATACATTTGTTTAACAGAGTAACCCAGTCAACCTGGTTGGTCTAAATAAGTGTGTACTAAGGTAATGTAGATAATTACTATACAAATTATAGGTGACAGATCATTAGCGATGTGTTGCTAATTCTAATATTGCAACACAATGTACGTGTATAGGGTGCACAATATAAAACACATTATGTCATGATAATGAAAATACATCTGATTTCAATAGGGAAAAATAAGAATATAATTCATGCCAATGATTGCTTCTTTACAGCTGGTAATACAGTATTCCACATCAACGGAAACTAATATTGTTCAATATGCACATGTAATTGTGCTATTTTAACAGACGAACCTGGGTATCACACTAGAGTTTACGTTGGCCGCCGTTACCAGATGGGTGTCTTTCTCAAATTGATTGCGCGTCATTCCTAATATCTGCTTCCGACAAGACGATATGTCCATGCTGTATGTGTACTTTAACAAACGATGTTGACTTTACTTTAATACCCTTATGCGGCGTGTGTACAAACGATTTAACCAAGGCCTTCAGCGTGCAATCAATTCGTTTGAAATAGCCGTTGCATTATAAAATACTAACGCCATTTTGAAGAACATTTTGTGAAATATACTAGCCAAGTTACCCAGCGATGCTTGGGTGTAAAGACATTCACTGGTTTGAAAGCTGCATTACTTGTTTCAGCGTGTCCCGGGAATAGATTGAGTGACACAGTTTTATTTGGCATAATGACATGTTTACGGTGATAAATAAAACATATATTCCGTTGATGGAACTCCACCAATAGACTTTTGAAATATTTTGAAACATTAACCACCCAAGTTCTCCAAACTCCCCCCGAATGAATTTCGAACAGTCTACCTTGCAGATAGACAGACTGAGAAACACTGTTTTGTAATAATATGTTTCATTTGAATTGGCCGAGTAGAAATTATACAGGTAGCACCATGAATGTATTGAAGAGACAATGAATGTTTACTATTCGACATATCTATAGTCGTGTTCTGTGCGTGTCTTGTCTAGATGTTCTTTCAATAGGGAAGACCATGTAGTGTGATGGAAATTACTTGCTGCGACTTTTGTCGTATCAGAGGATAGTTAAGCTGTTTTAGGTAGTAGCACCCAGCATTACATTATGTAAAGCTAACAGTTACGTATAATTATATAAGCTTGCGTTGTCATTAACGAACAAGCACTTACCAAGCACTTTTATGTAAGTAAGCATCGTACTTACATTCATTGCGTACTCCTGTAAGAAAGCCTATCCATGTTTGATCCTCTTGTTCTGATTTACGCCACATAAAAACAAACCGTTCAAAATTGTTGACGCCGACGTTCTCAAATTTGGATGAGGAGCATTAAAATTAACTAATATAGGCAGTATAAACAGAGGCATAATATGGTCTGTTAATTAACGTCCGCGTGGGTACTGCCCCTAGAGTCCATAGGGTGCTGCTGGGCAGCGTGTCCAAATACACCCTCCCTGCTGTGATCAGTTGGGGTATCTCGTGACACCACCTCAACGCAAACTATGTCATTGTTCATTATCATGGTACATGTAACTTGAGTACTTGAGTTTGTAGGGAAGCTTCCACTTTAAGCTGGTTGACGCGCAAACTGATTTTTGCATGTAGATGTAACACACAAATGTTGTCCTGTACGTTGCGTAATTATTTATCCTGCCCATGTCGGATAAAAGTATTGCTCACACTACAAGGCATCAACTTGTGTCAGTAGCCGCCGTTAGCAGATGGGTGTCATTCTCCAATTGATTGCTCGTCATTCATGATACCAACTTCCGACAAGACGATATTATGTTCATGCTTTATGTGTACTTTTAACACTTTGACTTTACTTGAATACAGTATGTAATATGTGTAGATACAAACGATTCAACATAGGCCTACAGTGTAAAAATCACTTCGTTGGAAAAAGCCGTTGGGTTACAAAATAATAACGTAATTTTGAGAAGAAAAAACACCATTTATGAAATATACTAGCCAAGTTACCCAGCGTTGCTTGGGGTACAGGCATTCATCCGTTTGAAAATTGCGGTACGCTGTTTCACCGTGTCCCATGAATACACCGCCTATTCACGTATGATGTGACGAGTTAAAAACTTGTGACAGAACGAGCTGATGCCTTTGTTAAAGCTTAAGCGATGACGATTTCAAACGCCTATAATTTAAAAAGCAGGCAGATTGATTCCATGTAAAGTGACACAGTTGTAGTTGGCATAATTGTGTTTACGATGTAATATAAAAGCATGAATTCCGTTGATGGAACTCCACCTATAGCCTTTCGATATATTTTGAAACGTTAAGCCAGACAGACAGACAGGCAGAGAGACAGACAGACATACAGACAGGCAGACAGACAGACAGACAGACAAACAGACAGACAGACAGAAAGATACATAGACGGGCATGCAGACAGACAGACAGACAGACAGACAGACAGACAGACAGGCATGCAGACAGACAGACAGGCAGACTGGGAAACACTGTTTTATAGTATGTTTCATTTGAACTTGCACAGTAGAGATTACACATACATGTAACACCGTGAATGTGTAGAAGAAACAATGAATGTTTACTTCTCGACATATCTATTGTCGTGTTCGATGTGTTTCTTGTCTAGATACTCTTACGCCAGATAAAATGTTACCATGTGGTGTGATTGAAATTACTTGCTACGAATTTTGTGGTGTCAGAATATAATTGAGCTTTTTTATGTAGTCACCAACATTAACTTTTGTAAAGCTACATATGGAATCTTACGCTTACACTAATATATTATACCAAATGGGACAAACATTCAACGGTATTCGTGTTATAATTCATTTCCACTTCATACATTAAATCATGCAAACGTTAACCTTCAGAAATACAGTCCCTACTTACTTCTGTTACTCCAACGTATGTTGAGATAGTGAGGCAAATAAGATGTCTTCACGAAATAAATGTTGTGATCTAGACCCTTTGCCAACTGTACTGTGGAAAACATGTATTGACATTTCATAAATATTATAAATGTATCACTCAGGACAGATGATTTTAAACATTTAAAAATTTAAACATGCACGTGTAATCCTACTTCGTAAGAAGAAAATTTTGCCAAAAGATAACTGCTTGACAAATTGTAGACCTGTTTCTATACAAATCAGCCTAGCCTCTAAGATAGCTGAAAATGCCCTTAGAACACACGTTAAGTTAAATAATTTGTTAAATGTATTACAATTTATTTGCTTACAAATAACATTCTAAGGAGACCGCTCTCTTAAAAGTGCACAATGATATAACTTTAAATATGGATAATGGCAAAGATACTGCACTTACCTTACTTGATCTGTCAGCTGCTTTTTGTACTACTGATTATACTATTCTGGTGAATCGTTTGTGTATTGTATTACTTGATATAGGATCACACCTGATCTGAGTGTTAGACACCAGGCAGTTACAATTCAGGATTGTTTTCGTCACCACTCAATATTTATATTTGAGTCACCATCTTTGTGCAAGCGATACACAGTTATATATATATATCCCTGTCTTCGCCTTGTTAGCTGTTCCTTGCAGCAATTTAGAAAATGTCTTGACATTTCCTACTGGCTGGTTGAGGGTTAAAGTTAAATGCTGGTAAGACACTGGCGCATATAAACAGCGTGACAGAAATGTTTTCCCAATGCTACTAATTAGTCAATATGTTACGCCTGCTGTTTCAGCGCGGAATGTTGGAGTAATTTTTGAAAGTAATTTTATATTTAGAGAATATATTTCTCAGATTTGTTAACCTGTTATAATATTGGTGATTTGCAGCGGTATCGTCGGTATTTGCCTCTTTCTGTTGCAAAATCTATTACAACTGCGCCACCTAGTCACGAATAGACCGAAGTATTGTAAATACCATTTTCGCAATATTGCCTTTAATACAATACAACAACCTTTAATGGTCCCAAATGAGAAATTGGTACACTTTCACATAACACAACGATATTTGTTTTACATGTATTATATTTGTTGTATTGTATTACATTTTAATAATTGCGATTATTCATTCGTCCGCCCGCCCGCCCGCCCGCCCGCCCGCCCCGACTCGACTCGACTCGGCTCGACGCGACGCGACGCGACGCGACGCGACGCGACGCGACGCGACGCGACGCGACGCGACGCGACGCGACACACGACACACGACACAATACAATGCTAAATGTAAGTATTACCTGGGCGTGGAATACGCAATGTGACCAACGTAAACAATACTTGGTGACACGTCGATCTCACTGAGTGTGTTCTCATCACCATATCTTTCACTTGTCTCATCTCTTCTTTCAATCTCTTGTCCACCCATAACAATATCACCTTTGTAACAAACAATCGAAAGATGACAATCCAACATTTTATTATCATTGTGCAGCATTGTAATTCTCAACAATCAGTCTATCTAGTAACTCCATCTGATTGTTTCTCTACACCGTTCCAAAATGATTTTTAATGCGTGTGCGTGTGCGTGTGCGTGTGCGTGTGCGTGTGCGTGCGCGTGCGCGTGCGTGCGCGTGCGCGTGCGCGTGCGCGTGCGCGTGCGCGTGCGCGTGCGCGTGTGTGAGTTTGTGTGAGTGTGTGAGTGCGCGTGATTGTGTGAGTGAGTGAGTGAGTGAGCGAGCGAGCGAGCGAGCGAGCGAGCGAGCGAGCGAGCGAGCGAGCGAGTGAGTGAGTGTGAGTGAGCGAGCGAGCGAGCGAGCGAGCGAGCGATTGAGTGAGTGAGTGAGTGAGTGAGCGACGAGCGAGCGAGCGAGCGAGCGAGCGAGCGAGCGAGCGAGCGAGTGAGTGAGTGAGTGAGTGAGTGAGTGAGTGAGCAAGCGAGTGATTGATTGATTGAGTCAGTCAGTGACCGAGCGAGCGAGCGAGTGAGTTAGTCAGTGAGTGAGTGTTGTTGTTCTCCCCCTTGATCCCTGTTGTTCAGTGATGAGAGTCAGTCTCTCTCAACCCCCCAGCATCCAAAAGTATTAATAAATACTAACCAATTGCATCACAAATTACGAATATATTATACCAGCAGTTTACCAGAAAAATTTAATATTTGTGGACAGCACCATTTTTGCACTGCGGTATGTAATGTACTCCCATAGAATATTTCTGCAAATTTGTTTTGGTTTATTATATTGATTTTTGGGATTAGATATATATATGTATATATACACACTATATATATATATATATATATATATATAATATATATATATATATATATATATATATATATATATATATATATACGTATATATATATACTATATATATAATATATATATATTATTATTATTTTATGTATATATATATATATATATATATATATATATATATATATACTATATATATATATATATATATATATATATATATATATATATATATAATGTAGTATATATTCACCTGTCTTGAGCAAATGGCCCACATTCAAAATCTCTGCTGCGTTTTCGACAGCGGTCCCGTGGTAGGCTCGGTGCCACTTGGCAAAAGCATCATTAGCTTCGGCCTGCACCGGTGGTACTGCAAATTAAATAATTTACTTAAACGTCTGTAAGTATAACATTATAAACAACAACAGTCCAATTGAATTTAAAAAAATAGCTTGATGGACGTTTATGATGTAGTTTCTTTAAAGGGAATAACAACACATTATGCTTAAATTCGTATTATATTCACCCTTTTGTATATTTCCACCACGCAAAAAATCTAGAACGAACTAGAAATTCCACGCTTTATGCAATGCCAGTGGACTTTTTCGAATATGCATAGGTTGGCCGCACTTGAGGGAATAGTACCTCAGGAATACAAAATTGCGAAGAATATACCTGTTTGTAAGTCAAACGCCCGAGATGACATTTCAACTCATAGACCTATGTGTATTACCTTCAATTTCAAAAATATTGGACAAAATTGTATATAGAAAGTCATAAATTTATATAAACAAATATATAGAATAACCATGTCATAAGCCATAACCGCGTTTACTACTGATATTATAAAAGAATTGTAAGAAAGAGACTGGGTTCTTAATGTCTTCATGGATCTGAATAAAGCTTTTGGTACAATTGTTCACCAAATATTATTACATAAACTTATATATATGGAATAAGAAGACTCCTCTCCGATGGTTTGAAAGTTATCTCTCAAACCGGTGACAATATGTTAAATATAATAATAACGTTTAGAAACAGCATGTTCTCACATATGCGGTTCTACGGGGGCCTATACTCGGTCCACTCCTGTTTATTGTATATACAAATGACCGTCCTTTTTGTGTAAATAAGTGCAAAACCATATTATTTCCTGACGACACTACTACAAGGTGAAAAAGCTAAATTATATATATGAAGATATGAATAAAGAATTTAACATATTAGCTGACTGGGTTTCTGCAAACAAGCTATCCCTAAATGTTTCCAAGACAAAATGCATGTTATTCTGTAGATCAGTCCCCCCAGAGTGAACAATTTACTTTCAGCTTTCCGCGGGAATCGCTGTGCTGACAGGCTTAAAACCGAATTTTTACCACAAATGTATTTTTATTCATTTGTGTAATGCTGTCAAATGTTACACTTATACTTAGTCTTTATGTATACATCGAAAACGCATTTTAGGTAAAGCCTTGTTTCTATTCCCTTTAATTAATTCCGGTGAAAGAAGATTGGGATCGCTGTCTCTATATTAATACCGAGGAATATCGGAGTCAATCATAATCAGACAAGGAGACGCCGTTTCTGTTTTAATCTATGTATGTTAGTTTAGTTTTTTATCAACTAAAATTCATTATATATTTTATGTTATAGAGAACTTTGGGTAGAAGCGCATGTAGAAATGTTTATTTCTGTTGAACATAAGACGCCTTTATTTTCATAATTAGGATTGACACCTTTTGAAGTATCTTTTTCATTGTAAACAGGTGTATGCAGAGGTAAATATGTAAAATATATCGGTTATTAATGGTGTCATATTACTACTTACTGGAGCCCAATTCGCGCCCACCCGATAGGAACTGCATGCTTCTTGGCTGGCTGTCCGTATAATTGGTGGTCTTTGCCCTTCCGCGAGGAGTGACATTGTTCACAGTAGCATTTGTTGCTGTTCACGAAGACGTCTACAAATGATAACATCCACAGCTATTCACTCAGTTGTGACTTTCCACACTACTTGTTCCTTCCAGTTTCAATGTGTTATTTATTATACGCCACAAAGTGTCGTGACACGGACCAGATATTGCCATTTGCCAGAAGCGTTTTCTGTGTCCGTGGTGAAATCTGCTGTCCACATAAAATGGTTGATTAATTACAGAAACAAAGAACTCGTTTCATAATGGTGGTCCCACTTTGATCACAATGTTCGATCACAAGTTCCCAGTGCAGTTAGTGTGGCATGTATTTAGCAACATAATTTCTTGAACACTAAAACAAATTATTTGACAAGCTTGATTCATGGTAATGTTTCGATGGAAGTGTTACTAACTTGCAATTCAACCCATTGAATGTATGCTTTAAAAAATCAATTACATAATAATATAACGTGTTTAAAAAATAATGTTTTTAACAGCAAGTGTTTTAAAAACACGAATGTTGCTATCTCAGACAGATTGTTGTCATTCACGAAAATTACTTTGGCTAACTTTAGTTTATGGCTTATATTTGTACCCCTCATTAATTGGTTACCTACCATTTATATTCAATTATTCGAAGAAGCTGTAACACTCCTTCCAATACTTGCATGCTGGAAGTAAATATAATTAAGTTTACTTAGTGACAGTATTACTGCATACTAATAATACTAAGGATTAGTTTTCAACGCGCCATATCCGTAAATATTCTCACCTGTGTATATAAACTCTACAATAGTACCTATTTATATATCCAGTGTATCTGTTAATTTGGGATGGGATTTGGAACTTATATGGAAAATGTGTTGGTTACCGATTTTCCACTTATATTTCTGGTAAAACCCAAACTGGACACAAAAATTGTCTACAGTGAGAGCTCAGAAGTGAAAGCGCTTCTACTTGATATTAAGTGCGAGTATATATGAAAACGTTTCCACTTACGTAAATCATAGCTAACTACAGGAAAACTAATGTACAAGAATACGCAACCACCATTACAGATATGGTAGCAACCTTTTTTCCGGCATTCAATATACACTTTGTAGTAATAGATAATTGGTTGAGAACGACAATCTAAGTGTTACCAAATAACGCTTTGTGATTTATTTATTTGTCATGTTCTAAAAGGGACACGGGGGACTTATGAGGAATCCTTCATTCTCTTGCGGACAATTCGTGTCTCATTTAGAACCTCAGGCGCCTGTTTCAGTAATGATCAACCTATATTTATTTGTGAGACATTTTAGAGTTACATATTTGATTTTAGTATGTTATAAAACGCATGGTTTGATTCAAAGAACATTCAGATCGATCCACAAGATCAAATGTTATGCTGGTTATGGTATTTTTAAGTTGAGAATGGCCGCCATCTTGAAAAAGGCAGCCATTTTGTATTTGTAATTGGCCAACGGGCTTTTCTTAATAAGTGATCCACATTTGCCCAAATTGGTGCTTGTATCACAATGTGAGCCATTTTTCACTTATCTGCAACACTACGTGCGAAATTATTCACGTTACGACACTGTTATCGTTAACAATGAGATTGACGTACCAGGACCGTTTTCGTTGATTTGACCAATCATCGGGTCCTGCGTTTCTGCATGAAATTGCACTGTCATAGACATGTCGAGAAAAGGCATCAACTTGTCTTGCTCTGCCAAGTGCGGGGGACTCTGTGCGTGTGCGTTATACACGTTTTGAGCGTACCGATTTTTTTTAGTTGTAAGTTTACCAGTGTGGGCGAGTGACGTAGCAAAGACACAACATAGGTTGCTTACCACAATCTGTCGGTCGGGTGACGATACCGGTAAACGGGTGAACTAACCCCGTGTCCATACTTTAAACAACTGACCAATGGGACCAGGGTGGACGGTACTTATTTTTGTACTTATACTGAGAGAGAACACAATCATCCAATAAGGTTTGCACATTTTTATTTAAGCAGAACACAACATTTACAGGTCATTTTCGAAAGCGGTGAGTACCATACGTTTTAGATTATGTCGCCGTGCACACGAACACACACGCACACGCTCACACGCGCACACACATACGCGCACACGCACGCGCACGTGCCCGCGCACGCGCACGCCCACACACACGCACACGTGTCCATATCTGGCAGGGCTACTTATATTAGCGGTGCCCTTGTACGTCGCACACTCGCAGGCAGGAGGGTCGACGGTACCTTCAGCTGACGCGATGACTTTCCGTAGTGTAATACCAACCACTTTCAATCCTACAACGTCGTACACTGACGCCCTGTAACTGATTCTGACTGAGCCAGCGTCACTCGATGAGAACAGACAGCACCCGACTGCCCTGGCCGGAGCAGCAAGCTTCGATAGATAGACATGCGTCATGTTGCACCCGCACTGGACATGGAGGACCAGGTATCCAACCAAACTAGATATTTAGGTATGTTTGTCGCATACGTGGAAAAAATCCAAAGTTTTCTCGGTAGAGATACACATTATAACATGGCGCTATCAGCTTATGGGGTGATCGTTTTCAGGAAGACAGAAATTGTCGCTTTATTGAATATATGTTTGTAGTTGATAACCTAACTATCAGGAGAGCGGGCACAATTCATAGAGCGCTGCATTAAGCCCTGTTTGGTATAGTTTAAAAAAGGCAAAATAACTTAAAACCATTTACCTTCCTCCGCCCCAGTTGCATTAGCCTACTGTTATATAAGATAGATAGAAAACAATAACATTGCTCATGCATTATGATGAGTAGGTGACCTACACGAGGAACGTGAAGAACGTGACCCAAGTGGGCTAAGTGCAGAACGTGATCTAGAAGTTTGACATTAATGTTTGATCTTGACCCAATTATGTCAAACATCCACCAGTGTGGCAACGTGCCATCTTAGACATGTATGTATGTACGTACGTATGTACGTACGTGTTTCTATTACCTATGTGCGCGCGTGTGTGTGTGTATGTGTGCGTTCGCGCACGCGCTCGTGTGTGTGTTTGTGTAACAGCTACAGAGTCCCGTGACTGTATACTGGCCTCCAGGGTCGATCAAAACCGTTTATTAAACATCTGCTAGAACATTCCGAATGACAGTAGGTTAATCAATGACAAATAGCCGCCCAGGTGAACAGAACTTCCCACCGTCTCACACACACACACGAATCGCGCGCGCGCGCACACACACACACACACACACACACACACACACACACACACACACACACACACACACACACACACACACACACACACACACACACACACACACACACATAGAAAACACACACACACACACACACACACACACACACACACACACACACACACACACACACACACACACACACACACACACACACACACACACACACACACACACACACACACACACACACACACACACACACACACACACACACACACACACACACACACACACACACACACACACACACACACACACACACACACACACACACACACACACACACACACACACACACACACAAATATATTCGTATACCTGTATTCTTCATATAATGGTCAGCAAATACAATTGCCGGGCTGTCTACCGTGCTAATGCTTGCACCATTTCGTCTCTGCTCTGCCAGGGGACTAGCTGTGACCCTGTAACCATCGGGGATGTAAAATATCCAGTACATAAACATGTATCATATGGTGGACACAGGGCTGATATCTTAGAGGCCGACTTCGATTGAGCTACGCGAGTAACTCGAGTAATCCGAGTGCCAATCGAACATCCAAGATAACTTGCTCACGTGACCCTTCTTGACATAGATTTACAATGTCAATCTTTAAGGCCGCTACCTGAACAATCGCGGTTTGGAGAGGATTCACTCGAGTAACTACGTCATTAGCAGAGACAGCCAATTTGGAACTGCACAAGAAATTAATTAAACATTACACGACACTATCATTTAAATATGGATTAACGTCACCACAGTCTATGAAATACAATTTAAGACCAAAAAGATAAACGTCACAATTTATTTACATAAGGGTTTTATGTCCGTGATCACGATCATCGCTGTTCAGTTGGATTACTCTCGTGGTACTGCGCGCGCAGCGTAACCCGGATACCGCGTTAGGGTTACGCGAGTAACTCGAGTAGGCCAATCGAAGTCGGCGAAAGTGCACGACACCGTCACGCTCGGGTGCGTGTGTTTGCCCGCCCTATGAGTGTTAACGACAACAACACCGTGGGTGACTCTGACCCTGCCTCGGTAGGCTACATATGCGACAGCAGAACAATGCATGAAAAACATTTGAGTGATTCCTACGATGACTAGACCAATTCATGGCGCCTCCGAAACCATGATGGCCGATGACCAGACCAGTCGGGTCGGAAAATAACCTTGGCTGCGTGCAATGGCTATTTGTCACTCCAGTCGGGTTAGAGCTATTTTCAAAAGACACATGCTTATGTACGACAATCAGTGTGGATTTAGAAAGAATCTTTCAAAGGAATGTGCCGCTATTGAACTAATTGATGGCATATTGAGATGTTTGAATAAAACAAAATATCTATCAATATTTTCTGGACTACCCAACATAGAAAAATTAAGTTTAAGGCATAAAAGGAGTTGCTTTAGACCTATTTAAAAATACTAAACAAATATAATACAATAACTAGGATTGTAGACAATGAAGACACCCAATCAGAAAAGCTTACTATATCAACAGGGTTAACCCTTTTGATCAATTCCAGACCCTTTGTTGTTTATAATTTACATTAATTACTTTGTACAGTTTAATAAGAATCTACTTTATTGTGTATACCGATGACACGATCCTCTCAATACGTTAGATTATTTGCGCTGATCTCGTAATCAAGAACATGTAAAATGCTTAATTAACTAAGTACTTAATAAAATTAATGAGTGGCAGAAACAAAGCAAAATTGGATCTAAATGTAAATCTAAATATATGAACTATCGATAGAGTATATGTCACATTCACAACATTTCAAATAGGAAATATCACTAAAACGATTGTTACCTTTGAATATCAAGGTTATGTTGTTATAACTCTCCCATATTGTCACATAAGTAGGGCCCTACTCTGTGGCGACCATCAGCTGTTCGTTCGTCGTTATATGTGTAGTATTATTCCGCGTACGTTGTGGTCGCCGTATGTATATATTAGTTTAACTGGTGAGTCAAGTGTCTGCTTAATGAAGTTTTGATTGGATTTTAATACACATGTGCCACGCCGACAAATGACACGCCCACAAACGCCCACCATGACGGACTTAGCCATGAATATTTTACTGGTTTATATAACAGACATGCACTGTACAAAGAAACATATATACATATTTACATACATACGTATATACACACACGCATACACGCACGCACGCGCACGCGCACACACACACGCACGCACGCGCGCATACACACGGTAATTTTTGCACTTATCTTGTACGACCTTTCAATATTTTGATTAATGTCGCGTTAACTTAGCCTTTATTCGACAGTGACAATGAACGTGAGGCGTATAATATAAACATGAAGAAACCACAGTCATCTTGACATCGACTGCAATCATATCAGCATAGCAAAATATAAACATGAAAAAAAAACAGTTATCTTGACATCGATCACGATCATATCAGAATAGCAAAATATAAACATGAAGAAACCACAGTCATCTTGACATCGACCACGATCACTTAAGAGTAACAAAATATAAACATGAAGAAACCATAGTCATCTTGACATCGACCACGATCATATCAGAATAGCAAAATATAATATAAACACGAAGAAACCAGTTATCTTTACATCGACCATATCAGAAAAAATATATAATATAAACATGAAGAAACCACAGTTATCTTGACATCGATCGCGATCATATCAGAATAACATAACAATGTGTATCGTGTAGCAATGTGTACTTATACACATGGTTTAGGAAAACCATGTATATAAGTAGTGTTTGATTGCATCAACAAAACTGTGATAGCGATACATTTAAATTCCGTCACCTCAAGGTGCTTGCAAAGTGTGTGGCGAGAGAGCTTGTGTACGGTCACGCGGTGCCCTTTTGTAGCCAACGTCACGGTCACGAAAGGCCCACCATATCGACACGCCAACAGTGAGCACATGAACTTTGTGTATCGGTCGTTATGGTCGGGCGGATTCCGGCTGCGCTTATCCGTTTGATATGGTCACAAAAGATCGCGACTGCGTTTGACATAATAATAATAATAATAATAATAATAATAATACTAATAATAATAATAACTTTATTTTGACACCATCAAATCCGGGACGGCTGTCCCGTTCACGGGTGTGTACATATATGTAAATTTGCATATACTGATTAAAATAATGGTGGCAGTAATAATGATAATAATATAAAGTGATGCGACATTATGATAAAAACCGTGTAAAATTGGCTATGTATAGATTATGTAATTCTTTAAAAAAAAATGAATATTAAACATAGACATTACAGACAAAACATTAGAACCCGCTATACTGCACTGATAGTAATAAAAATAAATAAGATAAATAATATATGTATATATCGTAAAAATAAATTAGCTAAAATTTAATGTTCGTTGTGTGAAACTAGTTATGTGGAATATAAAAATGTCTTTAATTGCTTCTTGAACTGTGTAATGTTGCTGTTGTCACGTATGTTCCTTGGAAGTTTGTTCCACAGAGTGGGTCCTGCACAGACAAATGCACGGCGGCCGAAACGTTCCAGGTTGACTCTGGGCACCTCTAGCAGTAACCCGCCTGCAGAGCGCAGCGAACGGGGAGGTGTGTGGCGGCGTAGCAGTGCCGCAAGATACTCCGGCGTGCCATTGTATATGGCCCTGTGCAAAAGTACAAGTAGTTTAATATCGATTCGCTTTCTGACAGGCAGCCAGTGTAACTGCCGCAGTATTGTTGTCATGGACTGCCGGTCGCCCCGCCCAATTTGCCTGACAATTCGTGCCGCAGACCGCTGGACCATTTCCAGACGGTGCATGTGACGATCACTTATGCCGTATAATATTGCGTTGCCGTAGTCGAGTCGCGAAGTTACGAGTCCGTGTATGAGACTCTTACATACAGTGGTACTGATGGAGTCTCGTATCTTGGCGATTCGTGACATGGTCACAAACGGACGCGACTGCTCAGTGTAAGAAGGTGGACACCAGAGGAACACATCGGAATGTTTTGCAGGGATCCACTGGCACAGGTAGGCCTTCTGTTCGTATGAATGGGGTATTTGTACTTCACATTTGTTATCATATGTTGTACGTACGGCATCCAATACAACTATAATACAATATTAAATTATCCATTACAATATATGTAGCTATTGGCTTAGCAGTGATAGACGTGTAGTGAAACACTACAAATGCGGTCAAGGACTGTGTCTGTGTTTGACTGTGTATGTATCTTCTATCTGTGTCGGTCGGTCGGTCGGTCGGTCGGTCGGTCGGTCGGTCGGTCGGTCGGTCGGTCGGTCGGTCGGTCGGTCGGTCGGTCGGTCGGTCGGTCGGTCGGTCGGTCGGTCGGTCGGTCGGTCGGTCGGTCGGTCGGTCGGTCGGTCGGTCGGTCGGTCGGTCGGTCGGTCGGTCGGTCGGTCGGTCGGTCGGTCGGTCGGTCGGTCGGTCGGTCGGTCGGTCGGTCGGTCGGTCGGTCGGTCGGTCGGTCGGTCGGTCGGTCGGTCGGTCGGTCGGTCGGTCGGTCGGTCGGTCGGTCGGTCGGTCGGTCGGTCGGTCGGTCGGTCGGTCGGTCGGTCGTTTTTTACGATCTCTCACGCTCGTTGTAGAATTCGCTTATTCCTTCTTTTTAGTATGATGTTGTGGATAAATATAATTGTATTGTCTTCAGTTTGTACCGCTCTGTTATGCTCTGGACAAATTGTGATACTCGGAGAGTAATTCTTGTTTATGAGAAAGCTTACACTTGCTTGGCCGTTGTTTGACCTACGCTGTGTGTGGTAGTGTTTCCTCTCTTTTTCTGCTTATGACACAGATCACACGCCGTGACAATGGGATCTCCCTTTTCTTCCAGTTGTTGTTTCTTTTCGTCTCCTAGTAATGTTCTCACATTATATGTTGCTATATATCTTTAGTTACAGTTAGCAAATGTGTTTGGTGTAAGGGATTCCCAGCATCCCCAACACCTAGCTATAGTTGACTAAAGCCGCCTCCTTGCTCACATTTGCATGCGTGTTGTCGGCCTACCCTTCCAAGCTGGGCAATGCGGATCGGGAGTGGTAGCCAATAAGAGTGAACGAAATTGCCCGAGTTTTGACACGGTGTGCCAGTACACTGACCGAGCTAAGCCCGCCTCTAGCCACGTTTTCTCCATACAAACAAAGGGATGATTCTAATTTGAATAACACAAGATCAGTTAAAAGTAAACAGATAAAACTAAGAAATACACCTAGGGAGCACCTACTATTACTAAAAGTCAATCCATAAAAACATGGTAATAAACTTTTGTAACATCAGTAATAACATTTCAGACCTCGCCGTGTGCATAGAAAACTACAACCCCGACATATTAATTGAAACACACATTGACAGCTCAATTAATAGCAGTGAACTGTTCACCCCAACTACTCAGTCATCCGTAAAGACAGAAACTTCGACAACTCCAAAGGAGGGGTCCTGATAGCATTACAATCTGACCTAATAGGAACCCACAGAACAGACTTCAATAGCAACTGCGAAATAATCTGGGTCACCATCAAAATACAAGGCACGAAAGACACTACAATAGACGCATTCATTAGATCACCCCAATTTGGCAACACAAGTGAATATATGCATGAACTACGAGAATCTATCAACACAATTAAACACTCAAATAAGGAACACATATTGCTAGGAAGATATTTTATTAACCTTCCCGATATAGAGTGGGACACAATCAGCCCAAAACCAAGTACCGGACTATCAACAATTCTACGTGAACTCTCTAATGACTTTGGACTGGGACAAATTGTACATGAACCCACTAGAAAAAATTACACCTGGGACTTGTTCTTCACAACTAACCCTACCCTTGTAGAAAGATCTACAATAATACCAGGAATAAGTGACCACGACGGCATCCCAAGAATCATAACCAGCTGCAAACCCAGAGTCAACAAGCAAGGCAAAAAACATTCAAAATATATATGTATCATAAAGCCGACACACAAACCCTAAAAGATGACCTTCTCAAACGGAACAACAATTTTGTAACCAAGGATATGTCCACGAAAACAGTTGACGAAATGTATACAGAATTCCAAACTGCCCTTAATTCAGCAAAAGAACCATACTCACACATACCAGCTATGCCTGACATTACCATCACAACAAAGGGAGTCGCCAAATTATTACACGAGTTAAAAACAAACAAATCTACATGACCCGATGATGTACCAGGAAGAATATTGCAACTTGCTACCGATGAATTAGCCCCAGTTCTCAGAGTAATCTTCCAAAAAATACCACAGTTGAACTACCCCTCTCACGGTTGCAAGTCACCATCACCCCAATCTTTAAGAGGTGATACCGAACTCGTCCATTAAATTACCGTCCATCTCCCTAACTTCAATATGCTGCAAACTCCTTGAACGCATTATATACTCTAACATAATGGATCATCTTGACCAACACTCAGTTTTATCTGACAAACAACATGGCTTCCGCAGTAAACACTCGACTGAAACCCAGTTAATACACATGACCTATCCAAATCTCTAAATAATAAATCACAAGTAGCCATGATCATAATGCATTTCTCAAAAGCATTCGATACTGTCCCCCATTACCGGCTCCTAAACAAACTAAAGATATATGACATCAATAACAAAACACATGCCTGGATTTCTAAATGGTGGTCAGTGGAGAACATTCCCCTGGACCCACGTTAAATCTGGTGTACCACAAGGCACGGTAACAGGACCACTTCTCTTCCTGATATACATGAATGATCTATCTGACAATATTCAATCCACAGTCCGTCTGTTTGCAAATGACTGTGTCCTATACAGAGAAATCAACAACCGATTATTAGACTCACAAGAACGTCAGAAAGACCTAGATGAATTAATTAAATGGGAACATGACTGGCAAATGCACTTTAACCCCGACAAATGCTTTGTGATGAGACTAACTCTAATTTAACTAATTTAATTATACTAACAACAAATGTAATTATACTCTAGGAAACACAACACTACAGGAAATAGACAGTTACTCCTATCTAGGAGTATGCATAACCAAAGACCTAAACTGGAACAAACATATACATCAGATTACAGCCTCTGTAAACCGTACCCTAGCATTCATCAGACGCAATCTCCATTCATGCCCCATAAACATCAAAACAACTGCTTACACAACCCGAGTTTGATCAATTCTAGAATATTCAACCCCACACCCAGATTCTTATCAACCAAATTGAAATGGTCCTAAGACGCGGCAGCCCGTTTTTGTGTTAACGATTATACATCTAGAGAAGTGGGCTGTGTGTGCCAGAACAACTAATAACCAGACGAACAAACAGACGCCTCACCATACTCAACAAAACCATCTATGGACACCTATCCTTGTCTGTCAATAACCTCCTCCAGCCCGTTCAACGACTATCAAGGCATTTAAACAATAAAGCATTCAACACTATCCACCCCAGTAAGAACTGCTATACATATTCATATTTCCCTGGAACAATAAGAGATTGGAATTCCCTACGAGATGCAATTATTAACATTCCTGAACCACAATATTTTAGACAAGCTTTGATTCATGAATAATAACTCAACAAGCACGCGCACCCAACCCTGACCGTTTGACTCCACCAGGAGTGTTGGCCGGCCAGTACATCAACAAGACCTACACCAACATTTGAAGCTTAATAAACCAAACTTTGTGGTGGCGAGAACTGGTATGTATACAAGTGTTACCTTCAGATAACAGCCTATACGTGGGTGGGGGTGGGCTATTTCTAAGAAACGATTCTTTCATAAAGATCACAAAGGCAAGTGAATGCCGAATAAGATAAACGATGACGTGCCTGGACACTTCGTGCGTGATTCGATTTGCGACTACAACGTCTGCTCAACACATCGGTCAATTGTCCAGTCGCCAATTATCAACCCTGCCATGATTAATTGCAGCGGGCGACCCTCCCATTCAAGATGGTTGTCCGCAACATGGGCGGTGCCACCTAGTCCCATCGGCACTAGTGTAAAATACTAACCGCGACGCAAACGTCGACCGGTTGCATACGGAAAGCCTGACGACTACGGCTTGTGAGACTGTAGTTCGCTCGCTCCATGTTGTTAAGACGTGTTTGATAAGTACGGAACTTCCTCCTTCCCCAATTTCCATGTGCAATTGTTTGTTTATGTTATTGCATATTGAGTGTATCTGTGATATATGTATAACGACGTACTTCAATATTGATTTAAATGGTTTATTAACAAACTAAAATACAAGCAAACTCCACGCAACAGAATTTTTTTCGACCTACGAATAACGAGCATGTGTCCACGTGCACAGCCTCTGTTTACACGGTACACGTGATATGTTTCCACGTGGTTCTGCTTGTGTTTATATTGTACACTGGTAAAAACAAGTACTAGTAACTATTTTGCTAAACCTAGACGTAGTTGTTTTGAATTCCGTGTTTACAGCTTGTAATGTGTGATGATGCTTTGCGCATTTTATCTCATCGAAATGAATACAAATATTATAATTTGAAATAAAAATATGATAGAAATAGTTGTGTACATCCATTTTGAAGACAAAGTACGTGTCATTTGGTACATTTAATGTACATATCTGTCGTGAGTTTGTTTTGCATTTAAAATGAATGATGTGTAAATAAAACAATGTAACATAAATACATTAATTAGTAAAACGAAAATAAAGCTGGTACAAATTTAATATAATTGATTTTATTCAACAACCAACAACAAGTAACACATAAAAATGAATCTAGACACAGCAACTAATTGCTGTGCATACATAAACACTATACCATAATGAAAACAATATATAACCCAGATAACATGCTAACGTTAATGTAACGCTAGCAGAAACGTTGGTTTAACGTTTAAATGCGAATGTTTTTCTAGCATTATTTTGCTCGTTTGTTAAAGGTTAATCTAACGTTTCAATGTTAACCAAACTAAAACAACCAAAACCTAATGTTAGCGATTTAACCGTAACCAACATCAAACGGTTCTAACCAAATGCAAACGTTAATGTAACGTTTGCATGTTATCTGAGACCTTTCCTTCCAGCTTCTCTCACTGCTCCTGGCTACTCTGTTGTCAACTCCCCATCTTATGCTACCTGCCGCTCAGTACTTTCTAAAGATCCTTCTCTCTACGTAGGTTCAACGAGATACTCGACTACAACATGAGTAACGCCACTCGACAGTTGGGTCTGGCGCTGCTGCTGCTGTGTGTGGCGCTGCACGCCGACTAATGTCATAGTAAGTTATGTTATTTAATACGACTTAACAAGATAAAGTAAACCTTCGGCTTATTGAAAGTCCAGTAACATTCAATCTACGTATAACATGTCCTCGCCAGGTAGCTGTCAATTTTACTTTTAACCTATTGACACGGCTACATTACCTGCCTGTTTTATGATTGTTTTCTGCAAACCGTTCCAAAGCGCCGGTCTGGACATCGGGAATGTTAACAATTCTTGACCCCTGGATCGCGACCCAACGTTGGGTCGCCAAACAAATTTATCGGTCCTTTTTATGCATATCTTTCAAAACTGTTTTATTGCTTCACTCCGTCATTTTACTCGTCTTACATGCATGTGTTAAAACAGTAAGTTCCTATATAGTGCAGTAGCCAGCCACTAGGACTGTTCAAAGCTCTTTCACTTTTACACCCTGTCGAACACAATAATCAGTTATCTGGGAAAGACTCAGCCATGCTACAATGACGCGAAGAATCTTCGTACACAAACATCCACCAATGTCTGTAGCTATGTACTCGTTTATACGTTCGAGTGACCTGGAGCAACGCACAGGGAAATAATTTGCCAGAGGACCGACATGTTACACAGGTATTTAAGCGAAATATTTACATGCATTTCTACTTCACACGGAGACATTCTATATAACAAACCGAACAGCATACAAAATCGGTAAATTAGATAGAAACACAGACAAATTTAACCCACGTGTATTTGAAAGGCAGACGAATGTGTTGTGTTATCAATAAATAAGATATTCACGACCTTGTAACAAGGCTACGTAAGTCAAGGTTATCAGAACTGTATAGATTCGGCGTAAACGTCTACACAATCAAATGATGATTCTAAAATAGAAAGTCAAAGTGTGCAAAGTAGTTCTTAGAAAACAGTCAGTTAATGTATTATTGTTTTTATGTCAAACCTAGTTACAAGACATGCATTTTGTACTGCGGAAATGTTTTTGCACACGTGTCATCCTCAATCGCGACTATAAAGTCCTTTAATCGCCTTGCGCGAGGATTATTCACGGCAGACTGCCTGGTATACGCCTTACGAAATGTCGGTTTAGATAATAAAGTGTTTGCACCTCAAATAGTGTTAACAACGATTACTGCGGCCCTATAGCAGAGGCCGCAACATGTTGACAACGTTTGCAAGTAGAAATGACATCTCCGCTAGTCATCCTACACGTTGACAACGGCCGATTAATAAGACATCAGGTAAACGTGTAACCGTTGACCCGCGACAAACACACTACTAAGTCCACGAAGACATTGCAGAACGTCATAACGTCGCCTGTGACATCAGCCAAGATGGCGGTGCAATATCTTGTCCTTCTGCTATCACTGCCATTGTTACAAATTGTAAATTGTGTCCTTCGACTTAGGTTTCCTGGCGAACGAGTACGAATACTCTGCCAAACGAGACTCGTTACGGGAAAAGGAGAAACAATTTGCAGGTGAATCCCTGCCTATGAGCGAGGTATGTAAAGTTATCTCGTAGTCTGAGGTGAGGTTGGGAGGTTCGTAACTGCTCATGTACACACGGGTTTGTTTTCGCTTCTGTGAACTCAAAACGATCAGCTACTGCGATTTTCCAATGAGCTAATTCTAATCAGTTCCACTTAGTCAATGACAGTACCGGCACACCATGCACCTTAGTTGGCATCTCTGGGTATGCCTTGTTATTTTCTTGTTTATATTGCAAAATATATTGCAACTGCGCTAGTCACCAGTAGACTGTACTATTGTAATTCCTTTTGTTTTAAATATTGCCTTTAAGAACACCAGAAAATGACAACATGTCTAACATTGCATACCCAGGGTTGTGACTGGGTCTTCACGTTTTTCTCGTTCTGTGCCGCTCCAGAAGTCTTTGCAATGGCTTCCTGTCCAATATCGTATAATCTGGTCTGTGCTATTACTTAAATTATCTAATCATTATTATTATTAAATCACCATATCCTACTTCTAAAATTTGCCAGTCACAAAATCAGCGTTCCCAAATTCAAAATAGATGGCAGGCGGACTGTTAGAAACAACCAGGGGCAGAATCAATTGTTCGTTTTAACTGCCAAATATAGTATATCTGGACATAATCGACACACTGATGATCAGCTTAAATTCGAGGATTGTTACTTCAGGACGAGCAGATTGTCGACCGCTACTTGCAACTGTTGAAGAAGCAAGAATTCAGCGCGACTAGGAAGACAGGATTCCCACCATCCAGGCCGTTAAAGGAGACACTTGACACAACCGTCCACTCTGACGTCTACCGGGTGTTGAAGATGCTGTCCAAAGGAGGGCTACTGCACAGTCATGAGGGTAAGAATGACTTCAATGGCTGTAACAGCGGTAAAGATAGTGGAGAGAGAGAACGAGAGAGAGAGGGGGGGGGGGAGAGAGAGATAGGCATGGAGGGGGGAACAGTAGAGAAGATTAAATAATTCCTTTGGGTTGTTGTATTATTTTTGTTTTACGTCAGTCGTGAACTAGCTCGGTGTTTTGGGTTTATTATCGGTATCTCTATTATGTCGAGAAACCGATACTATTTTCAACACATTTATATCCAAGAGTACGTTTCCCGACCAGCAGGTGTCCGGTCATGGAAGGGGCAAGCATTTTAGTGCGGGAGTTCAGACGTCAGTTCAGTACAAGCGGAACATGACAGTGAACATTTGCGATATGGAAATCTGTCCACATGTTACCTGAGAGTCACTAAATCCTGCATTATATTTACGTCATTATGCTCATCATCTGTGATCTACTAACACTAAACAGTTCGTATTGGAGTTTTCCCTTAAGTTGTTGTGCATTATCCAGTGATGACCATGCAATCCAGAGCATTTGGCATTTAAGCGAAATATGTACTTGCATTTCTACTTAACACGGAGACATTCTATATAACAACCAGAACAGCATCCAAAATCGGTAAATCAGATAGAAACGCAGACAAATTAAACCCACGTGTATTTGAAAGGCAGGAGAATGTATTGTGTTATCAATAAATAAGATACCCATGCATATTGTGTACCCACGATATTGTAACAAGGCTATGTAAATCAAGGTTATCAGAACTGCTTAGATTTGGCGTAAACAACTACAAAATCAAATGATGATTCTAAAATAGAAAGTCAAAGTGTGCAAAGTAGTTCTTAGAAAACAGTCAGTTAATTTATTATTGTTTTTTTACGTCCAAACTAGTTATAAGACATGCACTTTGTGCTGCGGCAATGTTTTTTGCACACGTGTCATCCTCAATCGCGACTGTAAAGTCCTTTAATCGCCTTGCGCGAGGATTATTCACCGCAACTGCCTAGTATACGCCTTACGAAATGTCGGTTTAGATAATAAAGTGTTTGCACTTCAAGTAGTGTTAACAACGATTACTGCGGCCCTATAGCAGAGGCCGCAACATGTTGACAACGTATGCAAGTAGAAATGACATCTCCGCTAGTCATCCTACACGCTGACAACGGCCGATTACTAAGACATCAGGTTGTTGTGTAACCGTTGACCCGCGACAAACACATTACTAA
>JAODUO010000780.1:222500-242500 GCA_025642075.2 Ridgeia piscesae
ACGCGGACACACGTAGACACTCGCGTACACACGCGGACACAAGCGGAAACACGCGAAGAAACGCGGACACACGCGGACACACGTGGACACACTCGCGGACAAACGGGGACACACGCGGACACACGCAGACACACGCGGACACACGTGGACACACTCGCGGACAAACGCGGACACACGCGGACACAAGCGGACACACGCGGACACACGCGCGGACACACGCGGACACCCGCGGACACTCTCGCGGACACACGCGGACACCCGCGGACACACTTGAGGACAGACGCGGACACGCGCGGACACGCGCGGACACGCGCGGACACGCGCGGACACAGGCGGACACGCGCGGACACGCACGGACACACGCGGACACGCGCGGACACACTCGCGGACAGACGCGGACAAATATATTGACAACTGACCAACACAATGTCTAAAATAACAGATTGGCTAGCAGTAAATAAACTTTATGTGGATACTGCAAAACAACAAATGATTATTTTCCTCTATAAGCACATAAAAGAAACGAAACACGATATACACAATATAACAATCAATAACAACTTGGTAGCACGGGTTACACAATTAAACTATCTTGGAGTAAAAACATACACTAACTTAACATGGTCTCTCATCAATAACAAATTGCTAGCACGGGTTACACAATTAAACTATCTTGGAGTAAAAACATACACCAACTTAACATGGTCTCTCATCAATAACAAATTGCTAGCACGGGTTACACAATTAAACTATCTTGGAGTAACAACATACACCAACTTAACATGGTCTCTCATCAATAACAAATTGCTAGCACGGGTTACACAATTAAACTATCTTGGAGTAAAAACATACACAAACTTAACGTGGTCTCTAATCAAAATGTGATAGCTAACAAACCGTCAAGAATATGTGGTGTTCGTAATCTTTTCTAACTACCGGGCACGAAGACCTGGCACTGTCCTACAATACTTTAAAGGGGAACTGAAACACAGCTGTAACATTCCATATACCTAAATGTATACTATATAAGTATACATTAATGGTGAAAGAAGCATATTCACTTATCAGACAAACTGGGAAAAAAAATATTTTCAGTGCCTAAATCGTCGTCATAGAACACTGCGTAACGCCATCTTTATTCCAAGCCGAGTGGTTTGATTACCTCCTATCTAGCCCATGTAAAATTTTGGTTTCTTTCGGTTTTCTTCGTTATTAGACATTTCTGCGCAAAAACAAAGATATGGTACCTTATTATACACGAAAGGGGTCCTATGTGTCAACAAATAATATTTATTTGCATTCGTAATAAAAAGGTGAAATTATATTATTACGATTTTTAACCAATGAAAAAATTCGAAACGTGACACTTCCCGAGAGCAGATTTTGACAGGCTTCAAGGGGCGGGCCTACCGAAAGGAAGGTCAGTCCGGACTATTTTTCTGTTGTTTACAAATGTCGGAAGTGTTTTACGTTAGCGAGGAGCTACGCTATTTGCTAGTGGTCTTGGATAAATCACAGTAGAAAATGGATCCGACAGAGGAAGCATTTGTAGCACAAGTGAGAGAAGCATCTATAGCACAAGTGACACACGTAAAGCCATTAATTCTTGCTTAACCCAGCGTGCGAGCCGAGGTGCGAGGCGTCAATTAAACCCCGCCGAGAGTCGACGAGACGGCGAGAAAAGATCGCAATTTTTATGGAATCGAGGATGTTTGATTTTGGGAACAATGTGAATGTGGCATTGTGTTTGTGTGGATACTGCGTCCCAATGTCGACGCACATCGAATTTGTATGTTGTCTGGAGAAAGCTGGGTTGCCCGACCGTGCTGACAGATGCCTGCATGAGCTATGACTGACCAAGACATCTGTCAATGACACAATGTTGGGAATATCGGTCTGTTATCTATGTGCGATTTGCGTGCAGACTCGTTCGTTCGACCAAAGTAGGTAGTAGGTAAGTAATATGTAGTTCAACAGGTATCGAAAAATTATTTTGCAATTCAAACCTAAACAGAGCAATTATACTTGTATGGCCACACAATGACACATATTAAATAAAAAATAAATTCTATCTTCGAATTCGTAACGTAAATCTTTGTTACAAACTTATTTTATTTTTGACAGGATGTTACATGATGTGTGCATCCTTTTAATATAATTATTTAATTTCCATTTTAAAATGTTAATACAATTTGTTTAATTTATGTAAATAATGTTATTTAGATATGCGTGCTGCCATGCAATTTATAATATAGTCTGAATAATAAATAGATGTGTAATAAGGACATTGTGCAATTCACATGAGAATATTGAATTGGAGTTTTAATGTATTGTATACAGTATATTGGATATGTGCGGGTGTATATGTTATCAACACCACAATCATAAATTCATGTGTTTGCAAAATGCTGTAACAATTTAACATAAAAATTATTTGTTTGAAACGCTGTGATAATTTTATTAAAGTATTTCACAAACAAATCAACCAATGCGCTGACTTCATGATGTGATATTGATGAATTACACAGTTTTGCCAATTACTAATAATCATTATAAGATAATGATTGTTTACTATAAATCAAATGTCAGAATGTATCGGTTAGCTGCATATCATCACTGCACATGTTCAATGGGATGCTTCCAACAGGCAGCAGGCATAGTATACTAGCCTGGGTTTTTTGCAGGTGCAGAAAAGGGAAATTAGTTTTTTGTTGTTGTAAACAACAACATTTTCTCTGTTTCTCATTAGTGTCAGAACTGCTTGAGTCATCATCAGTGATATCGCTGTCATCCGCTACCGCAGATTCCGGATCACTGTCTTCAGAATTTTCCTTCTGACTGTTGCAGACAGAATGATCTGAAGATGGAGACAGTGAGACTGGGACATCCGAAGTGTCATCCACATTGACTAGACTGCCATGGTCAGTTGAAGAAGGCATGCAGGACTGCGACGACAACTTTGCATACCCATGGTCATGATGAATATTCACTGGAACAACAATATCATATGTATTAATTGCTGCATTGATGAAGTATCGCATTGGTGACATGATCACTGGCTCTGTTTGAGTTTGACACTACAAGTTAAAGGCTTTGCAATGTGACATCCATACTGCCATGAGGGACAATGTCATCTGGTGCACAGGATCCTTTGAAAGGTGTGCTTGGTATTTGTGAATCCTTCATCTGAAAGAATGATACATATGTAAGATGGTATGTATCTTCTGTGATATACATATAAATAACAATGTTTTGTCATCTTTTGTTTTCTCATTGCAGTACCTATGTCATAAAAAACCACAGAATAAATCAACTTATAATTGGCATTTCGGAAAGTGTTCAGGATCTAATTTTGTGTAGATGCATCTGTGGATATTGTAACGTACTATGCACGAGAAATCTAAATTTGATTGAATTATTCCACAGGCCCCATAGGGTCCCCCAGACTATTTTTCCACAATTGTTAAACAAATCTACTTTTGCATGGCTGTTGCATGTGGTGGTGCTACTGTACACAAGAAATCTGTATTTTATTGCATCATTCTAAGGGCCCCCAAAACACAAAGTAATACTGGTGATTTGGTTTTTGAGAAGATCCCTTGAAATGACCCCCATATCAGTTTTGTGTATTGGGTATCTGCTTGCTGGCTTGTCTGCTACTGCTAGCCAGGGTCACTAGTCAACTCTGTCTCAATGAGACCAGTGGACAGTGGGCTGAGCAGGGTGTTGTGGTTCAACCAGGGAACATTCCTGCAATAAATAGAACATTACCTTTTCAATGGTGCATTCTGTGCGAATTCCATTATATGACTAACCTTCCTGGCATATTTTAATTAATATGTATGTGTTCTGAGTCATTCAGACATCATTACAAACAAACAAAACCCACTCCTACATAAGCAGCTCACATAAATTACATAGTAAACCAATTATACAAGCCCACTTGCACATATAAGGAAATAAAATGTTTAAGTTAGTTAGGTGCAATCAATGTCCTCCTTGTTCCAATCAGAGACACCTATTTGGCCATAATCAAAGTCATACTTGCATTTTCCAAAAATACAAATGTCGGCTTTATTCTAAATACTAATATTTTGTTTTTAATTTAAGAATATTTTTACATTGGGGTTTATACATAAGTTTCATTTGTGGGTGGGGTTTTACCCAACTGAGTCTTTTCCGAGATATATAAGTTTTTTGTATTGCTTTGTATAAGGTTTTCTAAATAAACTTTTTGGCCATTTTCCTAATAAATACTTTTGGGAAGTGATTATGGACACCTTCCAGTTATCAAACACTAACTGCACTAACTGAACAATGCTGATGTATGCGGTACTATTGAAAGCAGAATACATGCCTTATTAAAATATAATTTTCCTACTTTATATTCTTATTTTATAGTCTTATTTCGTTATACACAGTAACACTATTCATTTCCGATTCAATATACTAGTCATGTTGGTCGATAATCATTCTCCAACAGCCATTAGTACCAACAAATTTGAAGATTTATTTAAACACTCAAAGTTAGCAACATTTAAAGCTGACCTCTGTTGCAGTGGTTTGTCTTTTCATCATGCCCTAACATATGACTGTGAACTGGTAAGAAATGCAAGTGCACTAGAGAGATGATGGGGCTTCATCCAGGCAGTGATGTTTGTATTGGGTATGGATAGTCTTTTCACTCTTGCTAGGAAACACAGGACACTACTAAGATTGTGATCTTATTGCCTAATTTGCACTAGGCTGTTAACTGCAATTAGTAACAGCAGTCCTCTGTTGTACTTTGATCATGATGTTTACAACCCTTGCAGGTAACAATGCAGGCTATGGGCCAATGTAAGGTTCTAAATGTTTTTCACTCATGTAACTATTAATTTTAATCATGGGATCAGTGATATTACTACCTGCTGTCACGAGACTATTCTGACCCCCAACTAAAACAAATGTGTGCTTGTTTGTCATTTGCAAAGCAAAACTGCAAATTCTTAAAGGTGAGATCCACATTTGGGTACATAATGTTTTGGGGGATAAAAAAAACGTTGTCGGTTATTTAGAAATTTATTAATCTGTCAATTTTTTAATATCGGACACTAGTGACTTATTATGTATGTCAAAACAATTACTAGTAAAAGATTGATTGTGTATTGTATATTTTGACCATGCATATTCTACAGCAATAACAGCAGAGGCATACATGAAGTTATACAATATTCTACTGCCTAAATTAAAATACTAAATGTGTTCCCAGGTAATATTGCCAATTGACTTGGGTTGTGATGGGCAATGTCATTGGATAGACACATTAACATACTTAATAGTGACACTATGTTAAGTGTGATTGATTCTGTAGCATGTTTTATTGTTGTTATACTCATTATTTCATAGAAAGTTGTGCGATGCACACATGTACAGATGTTACCAGAAACAAATACAATGATACCATACTCATAATGACAATAATATTTTACTAACCTGCATGGCTGCTTCTCGCCATTTCCTACTTGTCGTTCTGGTCTCTGGCTTCGATGATAAAATGCATATAAACAGCACATCCTCAGCTTGCATAATGTCAAAAAACAGAGCCAGTGATCATGTCACCAATGCGATACTTCATCAATGCAGCAATTAATACATATGATATTGTTGTTCCAGTGAATATTCATCATGACCATGGGTATGCAAAGTTGTCGTCGCAGTCCTGCATGCCTTCTTCAACTGACCATGGCAGTCTAGTCAATGTGGATGACACTTCGGATGTCCCAGTCTCACTGTCTCCATCTTCAGATCATTCTGTCTGCAACAGTCAGAAGGAAAATTCTGAAGACAGTGATCCGGAATCTGCGGTAGCGGATGACAGCGATATCACTGATGATGACTCAAGCAGTTCTGACACTAATGAGAAACAGAGAAAATTTTGTTGTTTACAACAACAAAAAACTAATTTCCCTTTTCTGCACCTGCAAAAAACCCAGGCTAGTATACTATGCCTGCTGCCTGTTGGAAGCATCCCATTGAACATGTGCAGTGATGATATGCAGCTAACCGATACATTCTGACATTTGATTTATAGTAAACAATCATTATCTTATAATGATTATTAGTAATTGGCAAAACTGTGTAATTCATCAATATCACATCATGAAGTCAGCGCATTGGTTGATTTGTTTGTGAAATACTTTAATAAAATTATCACAGCGTTTCAAACAAATAATTTTTATGTTAAATTGTTACAGCATTTTGCAAACACATGAATTTATGATTGTGGTGTTGATAACATATACACCCGCACATATCCAATATACTGTATACAATACATTAAAACTCCAATTCAATATTCTCATGTGAATTGCACAATGTCCTTATTACACATCTATTTATTATTCAGACTATATTATAAATTGCATGGCAGCACGCATATCTAAATAACATTATTTACATAAATTAAACAAATTGTATTAACATTTTAAAATGGAAATTAAATAATTATATTAAAAGGATGCACACATCATGTAACATCCTGTCAAAAATAAAATAAGTTTGTAACAAAGATTTACGTTACGAATTCGAAGATAGAATTTATTTTTTATTTAATATGTGTCATTGTGTGGCCATACAAGTATAATTGCTCTGTTTAGGTTTGAATTGCAAAATAATTTTTCGATACCTGTTGAACTACATATTACTTACCTACTACCTACTTTGGTCGAACGAACGAGTCTGCACGCAAATCGCACATAGATAACAGACCGATATTCCCAACATTGTGTCATTGACAGATGTCTTGGTCAGTCATAGCTCATGCAGGCATCTGTCAGCACGGTCGGGCAACCCAGCTTTCTCCAGACAACATACAAATTCGATGTGCGTCGACATTGGGACGCAGTATCCACACAAACACAATGCCACATTCACATTGTTCCCAAAATCAAACATCCTCGATTCCATAAAAATTGCGATCTTTTCTCGTTCGACTCTCGGCGGGGTTTAATTGACGCCTCGCACCTCGGCTCGCACGCTGGGTTAAGCAAGAATTAATGGCTTTACGTGTGTCACTTGTGCTATAGATGCTTCTCTCACTTGTGCTACAAATGCTTCCTCTGTCGGATCCATTTTCTACTGTGATTTATCCAAGACCACTAGCAAATAGCGTAGCTCCTCGCTAACGTAAAACACTTCCGACATTTGTAAACAACAGAAAAATAGTCCGGACTGACCTTCCTTTCGGTAGGCCCGCCCCTTGAAGCCTGTCAAAATCTGCTCTCGGGAAGTGTCACGTTTCGAATTTTTTCATTGGTTAAAAATCGTAATAATATAATTTCACCTTTTTATTACGAATGCAAATAAATATTATTTGTTGACACATAGGACCCCTTTCGTGTATAATAAGGTACCATATCTTTGTTTTTGCGCAGAAATGTCTAATAACGAAGAAAACCGAAAGAAACCAAAATTTTACATGGGCTAGATAGGAGGTAATCAAACCACTCGGCTTGGAATAAAGATGGCGTTACGCAGTGTTCTATGACGACGATTTAGGCACTGAAAATATTTTTTTCCCAGTTTGTCTGATAAGTGAATATGCTTCTTTCACCATTAATGTATACTTATATAGTATACATTTAGGTATATGGAATGTTACAGCTTTTCAGTCCTTAAGAAATTCATTACTTCTATAAGCATTCATCGACTTGAAAGTGTAGATATGTGCATTATGATTGCATCGCTATATCATGATCAACAATGTACTGGGTAGAACTACTTTGCGAAGAATCTCAATGAGTGTCTGCGCATTGCAGTGTTAGATATGTAATCATGCAAGTTTGTTGTACTTTACAATATAACAATCGTACACAACAGCATGTCCAACTGTATCTAAATGCATTTTTCACATGTAACATATTATTCTAATATGGGATGAAATAGTGAAATGATGCATTCAGAGATGATTTACTTTGCTCCAATAGTTAAATGTTTGCATTGTGTTGTATGAGCTAAGATCATATTACACAATGGTTCGACTATTATTTGGACAATTTGGGATTAAAGTAACATAACTGATTTCGTATTGAATTTGATTAATCCATGATGTGTGAATAGTAAAATGATGACAAGTATTTTAATGTCATGTATGGCTACTAGACATTGAGTGTATTCGTAGATTATCACACGATGCTATGACATATAAATACGCAGTCAAATTTTACAAATTCAGCGTAATGTTAGATACAGCTCATTCACTGCACAAATTGGACATAAATTTCTACCTAATAATATCAGCGCATATTATTTTACCTTATGGACATTAACATTGAATTGTAACATTTTAACAACATGAATATGACTATTGAAGTTAAGAAGAGTTGATACTTATGATGTTAATAGTGTTATCTACATTATCATGAAATTGTTGCCCATGTTACAATTTCCCGATATAGAGATCAACGCAAATTTGACAATTGTTTTATCAGTGCAGCTGCATGGTCATGTTTCAGTAAGCAATGTACGATTTGATCACTACTAGTGTTAACTGAAGAATTATGAGTAAACAGTACAAAGTCTACTTGTCAATATGTGAGAACGATGTCGAACTTCATGATATGGTCAAGATTAGATGACTTGTAGAAATGCTCATTTTACATAAACGACGTTTATGTAATTCACTATTAATTTCTTGTTGTGTAACCTGAATTGTTGTTGTCACTTACAAATTGTCCATAACAGCTTGTGAATGATCCGATGGCTTTGTGGATGCATCCAGATATGAATGACCGTAGTATATCGTCAATCAGCATGTCAGGATCAGTGTGAAAGGTTTTAATCCTGGATGGCTATCAATCACTATAGATTTCGATTAAAATATTATAGCTATATATTAATGATTTTATCATGAATAAAATGATTATATATAAATATATTTAATGTTAAATGCACAGTGTAATAACTCACAATCGTACAATCACAAATTAAAACCTAGATACACCTTATAACAGAAATAGGTTTCACTTGTCATGTGTAAATTATGATCTAAAATACATACGAATCTGACTTGACTGTTAATCGATTAATATCAATATAGCATTTGTAATATGAACGTCTCTTGCTTTCCATGTAAACAATCACGTCTAAGCATATGAGGTACTATTTAATCAAGTACATGTAATTCTATACATTGTACATGACATTTCTATTAGCACGTCATGTATTTGAAATAGTTTTACTGCCAGAACGCTACATGTCTCAGAACACAAAGTATTTACACCATTTTACATATATATCAGCGTGGTCTCTTGTGAGTCTGTTGAATGTCATGTATGCTAACGTGTAGTTATTAATCTGTGTATTGAAATTATTAATGTCTGCACTATTTATGATTACATATATTTATTTTATAATCATAAATTGCTATACATCTAAGAAATAGTTTTTAACTTATCAGAATGAATAAAATGATATTGGTCAGCTAATATGTATCTAGATAACTGCTAAGCACACTTTAACAACCTAGTAGACTGAATTTCCTACTACTATGCCATAGGAAATTGGCTACGCCCATTATATGACATGTTAACAAACAATAGCATTGTGACACATATAGCACAGAAAGTCCATAAGTATGCAAAGCTCAATATTATTCATGTAATAACTGTAGTGTATTACTGTACATTATTGAACACAGTATCGAACTACGTCACAACTCAGACAGATTGGTCAAGCTCACGCGCGGACACCAACATATCTGGAATACATCTCGAACTCATTTTTGCAGATCTTAATCTGAAAAGTGAATCATAAGTGTACGTAACGAGGAAACTAAGCACAATTATGCTAGTGTTAGCTATCACAGTGATCATCGCAGTACATTGTTAATCATGTATGCAAGAATGCACTATTGACAGCTCACGTTAAGCATAATTACTTGCTAATGGTGTTGATCCTTATGCTGAGGCGCTCATGATTTAAACTATGCCATCAAACGGATAAATAGATTAATATCATTCTATTATGAAATACATAGTTGTAATTATGAACAATAATTGCATGTGTTCTCATGTGTATGATCTCATTAATGTCACACATGCGTAAATTAGTATGTTCTATATTCATGGAGAAAAAGCTGTTGTTCAACACTTTTTCACCGAAATGCATATGAACTGTACATCTTAGTCCAAGCATTCTCATCTGATCACATTAATTTGGTAATATCGGTCTGATCTTCATGTATGTCTTATTAACATCGAAGCAGACCTTCGTTCACAAATATATATGCTAGTAATGTAATATCTATGTTCAATGAAATTCATAGATTAAATTTTGCAAGTTCAACCTAAAGAAATGATTTGTACAATTAGTTGGTCTATCATATCAAAGACTACATTTAAGACATACAGTGACCAATATAAGTGATAGTAATAACTCAATCCGAACAAATCTTTTTGAACAAAGACATGCATTTACTTCAATTACAGGAATGCTCTAAATGTGTATATGCTGACATACTCTCATAATTACTATTATGTCAATCTGTTACAAGTAGTAGTAGCGTGTAAATTGTTCACTAGGTATCGAAAATGTATGTTTGCAATTCAAACTAACAGACATTATCTTGTATGGCCACATCATGACACATATTAGAATAAAAAATAATTCTTCTTCGAATCGTAACGTAAATCTGTTGTTCAACTATGTAATTGCATTGACAGATGTTACAGAGCATCCTTTAATAAATTATTTATTTCCATTTTAAAATGTTAATAAATTATGTTTAATTTATAGTAAATAATGGTTATTAGATATCGTGCTGCCATGCAATTTCATAGATATCAGTCTGAACTAATAAATAGATGGTAACTAAGGACATTGGTAGCATACATGAGAATACTTGAATTGGCAGTAATTATTGTATACAGTATATTGAGATATGTGCAGGTGTATATGTTATAACATCAACAATATAAATTATGGTTTGCAAAATGCTGTAAGCAATTTGAACAAAAAATATTTGTTTGAAACGCTGTGATAATATTGTATTTCACAAACATAATGCCTGACTTCAAAGGTAGGTTAACTGCAATACACATTGTAACAGTTACCATATACTAGAATGTATTACTGATATCAATATACATTTAATGGATGAAAGAAGCATATATCTACTTAGTCAGAAAACTGGGAAATTATATTTTCATGTGCAACTAAATCGTCGTCATAGTCAACACTGCGTAACGCCATGCTGTTCATGTCCAATGTCCGAGTGGTCTTAGATTACCTCTATCTAGTCTCGCATGTACAGAATTCTGAGTGGTAATTCTTCGAGTTTTCTTCTTATTAGACATTTCTGCGCATTGAAGAACAAAGATATGCGTACACTTATTATACACGAAAGTGGTCCTATGTGTTCAACAAATAATATTTTATTTGCATTCGTAATAAAAATTGGTGAAATTATATTATTTATGATTTTTAACCAATAAAATAATTGAAAGTGACATCATTCCGAGGACATGATTTGACAGGCTTAAGGTGTGCGTTTTGTGCCTACCGAAAGAATGTCAGTAGGACTATTATTTCTGTTGTTTACAAATTCAATGTTTTGTTCAACTTAGCTATTTGCTATGGTCTTGGATAAATCACAGTAACAAATGGATTCCGACAGAGGACATTGTGTAGCATCAAGTGAAGAAGATCTATAGCACGGAAATCGTAAATGCATTAATTTTGCTTAACCCAGCGTCACCGAGGGCATGGCCCAATTAAACACCTTCAGCGTGCATGTCGACGGACGGCAGAAAAGATCGCAATTTTTAGGAATCGAACGGATGTTTGATTTTGAGAACATGCTTGAAATGCCGGCATTAGTTTTGTGTGGTACTGCTTGTCCCAATGTCTGACGCACCATCGAATTTGTACTGTTGTCTCAGGAGACACAGCTGGAAGTTGCGCCGAGCCGTGCTGCACAGGATCCTGCATAGCTAGACATGACTGACCAAGACATCTGTGCGAATGCCATGTTGGGAATTCGGCATACTGTTATTATGTGCGATTTGCTCAGACTCTTACCACGACCAAATAGAGTCAGTAGTAAAGTACATAGTCCATTCAACAGGTATCGATAAAATTATTTTGCAATCAATACCTCAAACAGAGCAATTATACTGTATGGCCAACAAGACACATACTTAATAAAAATAAAATTCATGCTTCGAATTCTAACGTAAATTTTGTTACAACTTATTTAGTATTTTTGACAGGTATGTTACATAGTTTATGTGTGCATCCTTTTGAATATAATTATTTAATTCCATTTTAAAATTTAATACAATTTGTTTAATTTATGTAATAAATGTTATTTAGATATGCGACTGCCTCAATTTATAAATAGTCTGATAATGAAATGTGTGTAATAAGGACATTGTGCAATACATGCGATATATTAAATTGGAAGTTTTACATATTGTATATCAGTTATTGGATATGTGCGTGTATATGTTATCAACACCACAATCATAAATTCATGTGTTTCATAAATGCTGTAACAATTTAACATAAAAATTAATTTGTTTAAACGCCTGTGATAATTTATATTAAAGTATTTACGAAACAAATGCAACACAAGCGCTGACTTCATCAGATGTGATATTGATGAATTACACATTTTGCCAATTACTAGATAATCATTATAAGTAATGATTGTTTACTATAAATCAAATGATCAGAATGTATCAGGTTAGCATGCATATCATCACTGCACATGTTCAATGGGATGCTTCCAACAGGCAGCAGGCATAGTATACTAGCCTGGGTTTTTTGCAGGTGCAGAAAAGGAAATTAGTTTTTTGTTGTTGTAAACAACAAAATTTTCTCTGTTTCTCATTAGTGTCAGAACTGCTTGAGTCATCATTCAGTGATATCGCTGTATCCGCTACCGCAGATTCCGGATCACTGTCTTCAGAATTTTCCTTCTGACTGTTGCAGACAGAATGATCTGAAGATGGAGCAGTGAGACTGGGACATCGAAGTGTCATCCACATTGACTAGACTGCCATGGTCAGTTGAAGAAGGCATGCAGGACTGCGACGACAACTTTGCATACCCATGGTCATGATGAATATTCACTGGAACAACAATATCATATGTATTAATTGCTGCATTGATGAAGTATCGCATTGGTGACATGATCACTGGCTCTGTTTGAGTTTGACACTACAAGTTAAAGGCTTTGCAATGTGACATCCATACTGCCATGAGGGACAATGTCATCTGGTGCACAGGATCCTTTGAAAGGTGTGCTTGGTATTTGTGAATCCTTCATCTGAAAGAATGATACATATGTAAGATGGTATGTATCTTCTGTGATATACATATAAATAACAATGTTTTGTCATCTTTTGTTTTCTCATTGCAGTACCTATGTCATAAAAACCACAGAATAAATCAACTTATAATTGGCATTTCGGAAAGTGTTCAGGATCTAATTTTGTGTAGATGCATCTGTGGATATTGTAACGTACTATGCACGAGAAATCTAAATTTGATTGAATTATTCCACAGGCCCCATAGGGTCCCCCAGACTATTTTTCCACAATTGTTAAACAAATCTACTTTTGCATGGCTGTTGCATGTGGTGGTGCTACTGTACACAAGAAATCTGTATTTTATTGCATCATTCTAAGGGCCCCCAAAACACAAAGTAATACTGGTGATTTGGTTTTTGAGAAGATCCCTTGAAATGACCCCCATATCAGTTTTGTGTATTGGGTATCTGCTTGCTGGCTTGTCTGCTACTGCTAGCCAGGGTCACTAGTCAACTCTGTCTCAATGAGACCAGTGGACAGTGGGCTGAGCAGGGTGTTGTGGTTCAACCAGGGAACATTCCTGCAATAAATAGAACATTACCTTTTCAATGGTGCATTCTGTGCGAATTCCATTATATGACTAACCTTCCTGGCATATTTTAATTAATATGTATGTGTTCTGAGTCATTCAGACATCATTACAAACAAACAAAACCCACTCCTACATAAGCAGCTCACATAAATTACATAGTAAACCAATTATACAAGCCCACTTGCACATATAAGGAAATAAAATGTTTAAGTTAGTTAGGTGCAATCAATGTCCTCCTTGTTCCAATCAGAGACACCTATTTGGCCATAATCAAAGTCATACTTGCATTTTCCAAAAATACAAATGTCGGCTTTATTCTAAATACTAATATTTTGTTTTTAATTTAAGAATATTTTTACATTGGGGTTTATACATAAGTTTCATTTGTGGGTGGGGTTTTACCCAACTGAGTCTAGTAATTGTTTTGACATACATAATAAGTCACTAGTGTCCGATATTAAAAAATTGACAGATTAATAAATTTCTAAATAACTGACAACGTTTTTTTTATCCCCCAAAACATGATGTACCCAAATGTGGATCTCACCTTTAAGAATTTGCAGTTTTGCTTTGCAAATGACAAACAAGCACACATTTGTTTTAGTTGGGGTCAGAATAGTCTCGTGACAGCAGGTAGTAATATCACTGATCCCATGATTAAAATTAATAGTTACATGAGTGAAAAACATTTAGAACCTTACATTGGCTCCATAGCCTGCATTGTTACCTGCAAGGGTTGTAAACATCATGATCAAAGTACAACAGAGGACTGCTGTTACACTGCAGTTAACAGCCTAGTGCAAATTAGGCAATAAGATCACAATCTTAGTAGTGTCCTGTGTTTCGTAGCAAGAGTGAAAAGACTATCCATACCCAATACAAACATCACTGCCTGGATGAAGCCCCATCATCTCTCTAGTGCACTTGCATTTCTTACCAGTTCACAGTCATATGTTAGGGCATGATGAAAGACAAACCACTGCAACAGAGGTCAGCTTTAAATGTTGCTAACTTTGAGTGTTTAAATAAATCTTCAAATTTGTTGGTACTAATGGCTGTTGGAGAATGATTATCGACCAACATGACTAGTATATTGAATCGGAAATGAATAGTGTTACTGTGTATAACGAAATAAGACTATAAAATAAGAATATAAAGTAGGAAAATTTTATTTTAATAAGGCATGTATTCTGCTTTCAATAGTACCGCATACATCAGCATTGTTCAGTTAGTGCAGTTAGTGTTTGATAACTGGAAGGTGTCCATGATATTGTTGTTCCAGTGAATATTCATCATGACCATGGGTATGCAAAGTTGTCGTCGCAGTCCTGCATGCCTTCTTCAACTGACCATGGCAGTCTAGTCAATGTGGATGACACTTCGGATGTCCCAGTCTCACTGTCTCCATCTTCAGATCATTCTGTCTGCAACAGTCAGAAGGAAAATTCTGAAGACAGTGATCCGGAATCTGCGGTAGCGGATGACAGCGATATCACTGATGATGACTCAAGCAGTTCTGACACTAATGAGAAACAGAGAAAATGTTGTTGTTTACAACAACAAAAACTAATTTCCCTTTTCTGCACCTGCAAAAAACCCAGGCTAGTATACTATGCCTGCTGCCTGTTGGAAGCATCCCATTGAACATGTGCAGTGATGATATGCAGCTATAACCGATACATTCTGACATTTGATTTATAGTAAACAATCATTATCTTATAATGATTATTAGTAATTGGCAAAACTGTATAATTCATCAATATCACATCATGAAGTCAGCGCATTGGTTGATTTGTTTGTGAAATACTTTAATAAAATTATCACAGCGTTTCAAACAAATAATTTTTATGTTAAATTGTTACAGCATTTTGCAAACACATGAATTTATGATTGTGGTGTTGATAACATATACACCCGCACATATCCAATATACTGTATACAATACATTAAAACTCCAATTCAATATTCTCATGTGAATTGCACAATGTCCTTATTACACATCATCTATTTATTATTCAGACTATATTATAAATTGAATGGCAGCACGCATATCTAAATAACATTATTTACATAAATTAAACAAATTGTATTAACATTTTAAATGGAAATTAAATAATTATATTAAAAGGATGCACACATCATGTAACATCCTGTCAAAAATAAAATAAGTTTGTAACAAAGATTTACGTTATGAATTCGAAGATAGAATGAATTTTTTATTTAATATGTGTCATTGTGTGGCCATACAAGTATAATTGCTCTGTTTAGGTTTGAATTGCAAAATAATTTTTCGATACCTGTTGAACTACATATTACTTACCTACTACCTACTTTGGTCGAACGAACGAGTCTGCACGCAAATCGCACATAGATAACAGACCGATATTCCCAACATTGTGTCATTGACAGATGTCTTGGTCAGCCATAGCTCATGCAGGCATCTGTCAGCACGGTCGGGCAACCCAGCTTTCCAGACAACATACAAATTCGATGTGCGTCGACATTGGGACGCAGTATCCACAAACACAATGCCACATTCACATTGTTCCCAAAATCAAACATCCTCGATTCCATAAAAATTGCGATCTTTTCTCGCCGTCTCGTCGACTCTCGGCGGGGTTTAATTGACGCCTCGCACCTCGGCTCGCACGCTGGGTTAAGCAAGAATTAATGGCTTTACGTGTGTCACTTGTGCTATAGATGCTTCTCTCACTTGTGCTATAAATGCTTCCTCTGTCGGATCCATTTTCTACTGTGATTTATCCAAGACCACCAGCAAATAGCGTAGCTCCTCGCTAACGTAAAACACTTCCGACATTTGTAAACAACAGAAAAATAGTCCGGACAGACCTTCCTTTCGGTAGGCCCGCCCCTTGAAGCCTGTCAAAATCTGCTCTCGGGAAGTGTCACGTTTCGAATTGTTTCATTGGTTAAAAATCGTAATAATATAATTTCACCTTTTTATTACGAATGCAAATAAATATTATTTGTTGACACATAGGACCCCTTTCGTGTATAATAAGGTACCATATCTTTGTTTTTGCGCAGAAATGTCTAATCACGAAGAAAACCGAAAGAAACCAAAATTTTACATGGGCTAGATAGGAGGTAATCAAACCACTCGGCTTGGAATAAAGATGGCGTTACGCAGTGTTCTATGACGACGATTTAGGCACTGAAAATATTTTTTCCCAGTTTGTCTGATAAGTGAATATGCTTCTTTCACCATTAATGTATACTTATATAGTATACATTTAGGTATATGGAATGTTACAGCTGTGTTTCAGTTCCCCTTTAACCGACCTACCTAGTATCAGATGAAGAAAAAGCTGTTAAAATGGCCTTCATGTGGTGTCGAACTACTTTGAAACGTCTTGTCTTAAATATTACACACGCTCCAACGTGATAGGCAATAGGTCTACAGTTGTTGTCATAAGCGAAGTTCCCAAATCGACGAGATATTATGGTTGACTCCAAAGAAACAGACGTCCCCATCCAACGCTCGGTGGAACAGCTTTATGAAGGCACCAACCCGGAAAACGACGAATCCACTGTCACGTCATCAACACGCAAAAACGCGCCTTGATCGTAGTTGCAGCGTCATTTCTGGCAACGTCACATAGAAAGATGGCGACTTCCGAAGTCTAAGCGAAACGGGTGAGAGGCTTTCGTTCCTCTCACGTGCAAAGGGCTGGGATGTCGCGAGTGATTTTATACATTACACGTAAGACCACATCAAGGTTCTCGTGTTAGTCTTCGAGTAAAATTCGGGATTTTGAACAGGAGGAGAAGGTGGTGGGAACAGGATGATAATTTGTTTGACGCAAGATAAACAGTATATTCTACTGTGTATTGCACGTTTACCTCCGTCATATACTGTGTAGACACTGTATCTCTGAACACACACACACACACACACACACACACACACACACACACACACACACACACACACACACACACACACACAACACACACAACACACACACCACACACACACACACACACACACACACACACACACACACACACACACACACACACACACACACACACACACACACACACATTATTATTATTATCGGAAGACGGGGCAGTGCTTGTCAATAATCATTATGTACATCGTTGAAAAAGTTGCATACGATTTTGAGCCCTCCTTATGTCGTAAACATATGAAGCATATTTCAAAACTGAATCATATAATTTACCATGTTTATAAACATTATTTTGTGTAGAAATTCGTGAGGATTAGCAGTTTGAATACCCAGTCAAAATGTTGCATACAATTATGATTTATTTATTTCTGGCAAAATATAAACATTTAGGAAACAATTGGAAAATTACATCTCTAGTACTATTTGTACGTTACTGCCAGTTCGATAATAAAATTTTACTGTGGTGGATTGTTTCTTGCGTCACTGAATAAACGTTTTTCAACAATCACAATGGACAGTTTATTTTGGACGGGTGCAGCGTTTCTGACGCATGCTAATTATCATTTAATGTTGTTCTGATTTGCTTTTTATCTCTAAAGTCAATATCATTACTTAGTACCTATTCTAAAGAATAATGTTTACTTCTAATGCTATATCAGTTGGAGAAATAAATGCTAAATTCCGTTGTCATTAAAACAAAAAGTTAGTAGGGTGCGGTGGTCGCGCGGTAGAGCGCCGGACTGTCAATCGAGGGGACGGTGGTTCAATCCCGCTGTTTCGAAATTTAGGCAATTTCGTTCACCTCACATTGCCTGTGTCTTTCGGAAGAGACACTCAAAGCCGGTGGTCCCTTCTATCTGGTGTATATCTCAGAGGAAGTAAAAGAACCCACACAGGAGGTAAATGAGTAACCTGTAGTGGACTCAATAATTCTAGAGAAGGACAACTCTGAAAACCAAGCTCAACAATATTCTAGTCGCAAACATGTGGCTAACACAGAGTGATGAGCAAACCATAAGAAGATGTAGAGGATCTTTACATCCTTGGCTGTCCATCGTATCCTCCAGGTATATCAGTACATATATTGACAACAGGTTTATTGGCTGCTTTTATTGGTGCGTCTCTTAGCTTGGTTTCCAAGGATTGAGACGCAATATAATTTATCTTATTATTACTATTTCGAGATGTGTGAGTTTGGTTTCTTATACAGAATAACGCTAATCTTTTGCTTTGTCGATTTTTGATAATATAAAAAACTCATCTCGTCACTTACTATTTTTCCGGGAATAAGATTGATTTAATTTCACTCAGGACTATTTCAGCTGTTGGTTCTTGTAAGTATAAATCTAAGCCGGTTTATATCGATATCATCAACGTAGATTTCCGAGCTGGCGGATTCTAGCCGTGCGCTTGTCCTATTCTTGGGCGGCGACATGTTTACAATATTGAGACTAGGGACCAGACTAGTCTCGATTGTCGGTTGGCTGCGTAACTTCATCGAGAAGACGGTCTAGTCACTTAGCCGGATTTTTAATGTTATCCGCGTGAGGATCTAGCAAGTGGTGTCACCTCCCGGAGCTTGCATAATCGAGGCTAATCCTGCCATGATTCCTGCTTCATAAACAACTGCAAATTTGTATTTATGTTCATTTTTATGTGAATATATTAATTTAATGTTTAGGTCATTATAATTGTATCGTATTATCTTATAAAAGTGTATCCTTATTTAATTGTTTTTATTTTATAGTAAGCCTTAGAGCCAATCAGTGTCTCTACCCTATTCTGGGGTAAGTCCGCCCTGGTGGTAACATCAACAGGGTATAAATCGGACGGACTTGAGGGACAAAACGATGCTGCTACCTCACGGAGTCTGAGAACTCGTGGCTAGTGCCAGACGGATTACGAGACCCGCTTCTATGTATGCATATAGTAGTCGATCGGCTAAACGACACAATAAAGTACATACATAATATAGCGTAGACCACCCAGCATTGGATAACGCAAACTGTTGTCGCCACCATTAAGGTGAAACATTAATCTCAATGTTCGCTAGACGGCGCCACCTATTTTTTCTGCATATTCAGTCGTCATAGTCGTAGAGCGTCGAAAAAACTTGTGAATTTAATGTAAACCACGTGTATTGCTGGAGAACTAAATTAATACTTGCATCAATAGCAA
>JAODUO010000780.1:247500-260000 GCA_025642075.2 Ridgeia piscesae
AGTAGTAGTAGTAGTAGTTGTTGTAGGGCCTAATAATAGTTGTTGTCTTAGTAATAATAGTCATTATTTGCAAAGCGCGATTTCCATAAACTACCCAAAAGCACTACACAAATACCTAATGTTGATCAAACGTTCAATATATACTCTATCATAAAATTGGAAAAGGAAGCTGCAGGTAAATTGGTAATTGAAATACTATGTACGGTGCACGTAGCTCCCCATTACCCTTCTGTTTATAACATAAACACGAGACTGCTAATGCTATTTTAGGCGATACTTCAGGAAAGAGAAAAATCACTAAACGTTATCGAAATTATGTTATGTTAAACTACAGGGGTCACACCACAGATATATTTCCTGGTGTAACCATATGAATGTAGTACCTTAATAATTGTGTCATTTGATATTTTGAAAACTGATTTTTATGTGAAATAAGTACATTATGACAGGCATACTAGTAGATTCAGTGCTATGACGTATCTGCAGTGCAATGATGCGTGTTAGGCAGAGTGTAGTTGGCGTATTGAATTTTAGCCATTTCTTTCTTATATGACCCTACGGATGCAGAAAAACATGCTAAATTTTGTCAATATTGACAGGCAGTGCACATGCATGCATTTTAAAAGAGCCTTTGATAGATGATTTTGACGAAATTTGATCAGCTTATCAAAGATAATACTGCAGTGACTGTGCAGAAATGTAACATTTTTATCAGGTATAGTTTCCTTATAATCTCACAAAACGTTAACGTGGCCGTCCATGGGAAAACCAACAGTGCTCTGTGCCCTAAAGAACACTACAAAACAGGTGGATTATTTTATTGAAATCTGGTAAAAATTGACATAGTGCGTCGGCCGGCACGACCAGCCGCGTGCGTACTGTCTGTGGAATCTCGCTATTCCGGATATACTGGTCTCCAGACTGTGTCCGGTTTAACGTTTAACTTTACCCCTTTACCCCCTACAGTCAACATCGCCAGCCCCTGCATGCAGTAACGGCAAGGAGCAATGTCTTAGTTAACATATATTTCCCGCACATTTTATAGAGTACCTTCTTGCTATAGGACAATAAATACCACAATGTTTGCTATACTTTATACATTTTTATTTGCTTTAAATTGGGTTTGTTACGCATTTATCAGATACGTGTAGTTTTTATTTAATCAACATTCAAATAATCCCAAACTAATTTGGATGTGGGTGTGTGGGTGGGTGGGTGGGTGGGTGGATGGGTGGGTGGATGGGTGGCTGAACAGTCCATCTGGAATAAAAAATTAAAACAATGAGTTCGGTATTCTACAGTGGACACAACACGTGGACACAACACGTGGACACAACACGTGGACAAAACACGTGAACACAACACGTGGACACAACACGTGGAAACAACACGTGGACAAAACACGTGAACACAACACGTGGACACAACACGTGGACACAACACGTGGACAAAACACGTGGACACAACACGTGGACACAACACGTGGACACAACACGTGGACAAAACACGTGAACACAACACGTGGACACAACACGTGGACACAACACGTGGACACAACACGTGGACACAACACGTGGACACAACACGTGGACACAGTCTGCAGTGTCAGCTGTGTCTGTAGACGTATGGTTATCTCTTGACGCAATAAACCAGTCACAACTTACTGACGTGTAGTGTGATGGTGATGAAATGGCACCCTGGTCGTATATGCAGTTATTTTAGCATCTACGTCACGTGACCACATAGACACGTATCATTGTATCACTGCAATTTCTTGGCCTGTCCAATTGTTTACGTTGGCTGAGGCATGGGTGGTACACGTCGATTCTATACACGTTTGATTTGGTTTATTGGAATTTTGTATTTCTAAAGTTCCTTAGCTGTTTAGTATTTAAACATAACTTATTAATTTTTATTAATTTAACTTTTTTTAAATATTTATATTATTTATTTAACATAATTATTTATTATACACATATTTATAATAATGTGATAATATTATATATAATTACTTCTTTTTAAGGTTAACGTTTTTGAGCAATTGTTTAAATTTTAACCCCGATACATGGCGTTTTACGAGTCTTAAAAGGACAGCAACCAGCGGTCATATAGAGACCATCTGTGGCAGTCTGTCACTGTTGGTGTCAGCGGTCATATAGAGACCGTCTGTGTCAGTCTGTCACTGTTGGTGTCAGCGGTCATACAGAGACCGTCTGTGTCAGTCTGTCACTGCTGGTGTCAACGGTCACATAGAGACCGTCTGTGGCAGTCTGTCACTGTTGGTGTCAACGGTCATATAGAGACCGTCTGTGGCAGTCTGTCACTGTAGGTGTCAGCGGTCACATAGAGACCGTCTGTGTCAGTCTGTCACTGCTTGTGCCAGCGGTCATATAGAGACCGTCTGTGGCAGTCTGTCACTGCTGGTGTCAGCGGTCACATAGAGACCGTCTGTGGCAGTCTGTCACTGTTGGTGTCAACGGTCATATAGAGACCGTCTGTGGCAGTCTGTCACGGTTGGTGTCAACGATCATATAGAGACCGTCTGTGGCAGTCTGTCACTGTTCGTGTCAACGGTCATATAGAGATCGTCTGTGGCAGTCGGTCACTGCTGGTGTCAACGGTCACATAGAGACCGTCTGTGTCAGACTGTCACTGCTGGTGTCAACGGTCACATAGAGACCGTCTGTGGCAGTCTGTCACTGTTGGTGTCAACGGTCACATAGAGACCGTCTGTGGCAGATTGTCACTGCTTGTGTCAACGGTCACATAGAGACCGTCTGTGTCAGTCTGTCACTGCTTGTGTCAACGGTCACATAGAGACCGTTTGTGTCAGTCTGTCACAGCTGGTGTCAACGGTCATATAGAGACCGTCTGTGGCAGTCTGTCACTGTTGGTGTCAACGGCCATATAGAGACCGTCTGTGTCAGTCTGTCACTGTTGGTGTCAACGGTCACATAGAGACCGTCTGTGTCAGTCTGTCACTGTTGGTGTCAACGGTCATATAGAGACCGTCTGTGTCAGTCTGTCACTGTTGGTGTCAACGGTCATATAGAGACCGTCTGTGGCAGTCTGTCACTGTTGGTGTCAACGGTCATATTGAGACCGTCTGTGGCAGTCTGTCACTGCTGGTGTCAACGGTCACATAGAGACCGTCTGTGGCAGTCTGTCACTGCTGGTGTCAACGGTCACATAGAGACCGTCTGTGGCAGTCTGTCACTGCTGGTGTCAACGGTCATATTGAGACCGTCTGTGGCAGTCTGTCACTGCTGGTGTCAGCGGTCACTGTTGGTGTCAACGGTCATATTGAGACCGTCTGTGGCAGTCTGTCACTGCTGGTGTCAACGGTCACATAGAGACCGTATGTGGCAGTCTGTCACTGCTGGTGTCAACGGTCACATAGAGACCGTCTGTGGCAGTCTGTCACTGTTGGTTTCAACGGTCATATAGAGACCGTCTGTGGCAGTCTGTCATTGTTGGTGTCAGCGGTCACATAGAGACCGTCTGTGGCAGTCTGTCACTGTTGGTTTCAACGATCACATAGAGACCGTCTGTGGCAGTCTGTCACTGTTGGTGTCAGCGGTCACATAGATACCGTCTGTGGCAGTCTGTCACTGCTGGTGTCAACGGTCACATAGAGACCGTCTGTGGCAGTCTGTCACTGTTGGTTTCAACGATCACATAGAGACCGTCTGTGGCAGTCTGTCACTGTTGGTGTCAGCGGTCACATAGATACCATCTGTGGCAGTCTGTCACTGCTGGTGTCAACGGTCACATAGAGACCGTCTGTGGCAGTCTGTCACTGTTGGTGTCAGCGGTCACATAGATACCGTCTGTGGCAGTCTGTCACTGTTGGTGTCAGCGGTCACATAGAGACCGTCTGTGGCAGTCTGTCACTGTTGGTTTCAACGATCACATAGAGACCGTCTGTGGCAGTCTGTCACTGTTGGTATCAACGTTCACATAGAGACCGTCTGTGGCAGTCTGTCACTGCTAGTGTCAACGGTCACATAGAGACCGTCTGTGGCAGTCTGTCACTGTTGGTTTCAACGATCACATAGAGACCGTCTGTGGCAGTCTGTCACTGTTGGTGTCAGCGGTCACATAGAGACCGTTTGTGGCGGTCTGTCACTGTTGGTGTCAACGATCACATAGAGACCGTCTGTGGCAGTCTGTCACTGCTAGTGTCAACGGTCACATAGAGACCGTCTGTGGCAGTCTGTCACTGTTGGTATCAACGGTCACATAGAGACCGTCTGTGGCATTCTGTCACTGCTGGTGTCAACGGTCACATAGAGACCGTCTGTGGCAGTCTGTCACTGCTGGTGTCAACGATCATATAGAGACCGTTTGTGGCAGTCTGTCACTGTTGGTGTCAACGGTCACATAGAGACCGTCTGTGGCAGTCTGTCACTGTTGGTGTCAACGGTCACATAGAGACCGTCTGTTGCAGTCTGTCACTGTTGGTGTCAACGGTCACATAGAGACCGTCTGTGGCAGTCTGTCACTGCTGGTGTCAACGGTCACATAGAGACCGTCTGTGGCAGTCTGTCATTGCTGGTGTCAACGGTCACATAGAGACCGTCTGTGGCAGTCTGTCACTGCTGGTGTCAGCGGTCACATAGAGACCGTCTGTGGCACTCTGTCACTGCTGGTGTCAGCGGTCACATAGAGACCGTCTGTGGCAGTCTGTCACTGTTGGTGTCAACGATCATATAGAGACCGTCTGTGGCAGTCTGTCACTGCTGGTGTCAGCGGTCACACGAGACAGCAGTGAGACCTGAAGGCATGTGGACGGGCGGATCAGTGGGTGACGGAACAGTCGCGACAGTTTTACGGCCGGAAGCAGGAAACTGGAAGCATGCCGTCGTCTAATTTGCGGTCGACGTCACAGACTGAGAAATGACCGTCGGGGAGGAATTGCGGGGATTCGCTCTTCCCGGGACGAGGCGATTTGGCGGGTGTCTAGGATGTCGCCGGGAGTCGGGAAGGGGGCTAGGCTTTGCAATTTTATTTATACGGAAATGTGTGGCAAGCCTAGTCCTGTTCAATATATATATATATATATATATATATATATATATATATATATATATATATATATATATATTATACTGCGAACGAACCCGGATGCAGTATGTGGCATAACAATGAAAAAGGAATGGAATCCCAAGAAATAACGCCATGACAGAGCTATTTCCCATTCTGCCGTTTCCGTAAATATCCTAGTTGTAAGTGCTTTGTATGGAATCTTTCATATTGAGAATGGCCCCACAATGGCCCAGGGCCCTCGAAATACGCCCACAATGGCACAAACACACCAGCACGTACGTACGCAGGCAAATAACACATTTGCGTACGCACACAAACACGCGCACGCGCGTGTGTACACACAAATCGCACGCGCCACGCAGGTCTCACTAAGAAAGTTTTACGGTGCATCGTAACAGAAAACTACAAATTAATAAAAACATTGTGGTCACAAATGGGGCGATCATTAACAACCGTAGCATTTGTGGCTCTGCGATCGGTCATCTGCGGTGCACAGGCATTAGTGACGCACGCGTGACCATCGACTACCATCAGCTACCGGCGCGTTTGATATCGCTGTGCCATTTTTCAAAGCAAACATTCCACGCGCTATAAACCGCGAGAAGACTCCACCAGATAGCGCCATCGATAGCCTTCCCATCAAGCAGCGGGGCGCTCGTTTCGACGACCGCTTTTCTCATCAATGGCGCGTACCCGGAAATGTACGTCGGTGCTCGAATGGTTTATTCTGGCTAGGAACGCGAACGGGCGACCTCAGCGCTTTCAAGGCGCCATTTATTCGGGCGATCACTCCCGCTCGACTAATACGCCGCCCAGCGGGATGTCAGCGCATTAACCTAGCGACCAACGGCGAATATAATGAAGTTATGTGACGTGAGCGTTTTAGCACCGCATTAGCGCACAGAGAGGGGTGGGATTCGTCGAATGAGTATCTGGACACGATGTGCTACACCAAGTGACCGTCTGTAACTATTGGTCGTGTTTTATGACCTCGATGTCGCAGCGGTTGCCACTAATCTGCAGTAATAGCTGAGCATACAATTTGCTATTTTGAGACTTAAGTCGTCGTGGGAAAGTTGAGCGGTAGATGTTTATGTACACGTTTCTTCTGTACGCGAATGTCTGCTTGCATTTAATTAATAAATGTTGCATATAAGCTAATTTTGTCTGAAGGAAAATTAGTTTTGCCAAAACGGTATGTCTCGTAAATTATACGATAGCCATGATAATATTGACTCAAGTTTTCAAACACAAATTGTCTGAAACTGTCTTGATGGGAAATAAAATTCGTATCTGTGTGTATGTCTTTATACGTTTATGGTATAATGAATAACTATATAGTATATCATTATATATATATATATATATATATATATATATATATATATATATATATATATATATATATATATATATATATATATATATATATATATATATATATATATGGTGTGTAACCCAACAATCATTGGTGTGTAACCCTACAATCATTGGTGTGTAACCCTACAATCATTGGTGTGTAACCCTACAATCATTGGTGTGTAACCCTACAATCATTGGTGTGTAACCCTACAATCATTGGTGTGTAACCCTACAATCATTGGTGTGTAACCCTACAATCATTGGTGTGTAACCCTACAATCATTGGTGTGTAACCCTACAATCATTGGTGTGTAACCCAACAATCATTGGTGTGTAACCCAACAATCATTGGTGTGTAACCCAACAATCATTGGTGTGTAACCCTACAATCATTGGTGTGTAACCATACAATCATTGGTGTGTAACCCTACAATCATTGGTGTGTAACCCTACAATCATTGGTGTGTAACCCAACAATCACCACCTTCCTCAACCAGCGATATTGTAGTTAGTCGCATCAACTGACCATAACATACGATTATCGTGACAGGTCGCCTGCGGCCATCATTGACCGGCAGACTGGACAAGGCGTCCAGTCACCTGGCGTTACAAACGACCGAGCGCGGGGGCAGTGGAAACACTTACGCGCGGTCGGCGATAGATTAGAGTTAAGGAACGACGAACTTAGCAAAGATTTGTGATTCATTAGGGAATAAATTGCGATGAGCTATCGCGATCAGATGGATAATTGTGTACAGACGGCGGGCGAGGGGCGGTGTTGAGGGGATAGCTGATAGCGGCGGGGGAGACGAGGCGAGGCGGGGCAAGGGTAGCCGCGGGAGGCAGCGACTTGCTCGGGGCCGACATGTCGCCGTCACTGCCGCGATAACTGGCTGCAGGAGCTCGGCGGAACGTGGGCCGAGGAAAGACAGCGACACTCGGCCGTGGACATCATGTAGACGGACAGCAGTCCACGATAGGGTGTTTGTTTGTGGAAAATGTTACATGTTGGTGCTTAGCTGATTTCCTCTCATTTACCCTCACATAATTTGCTTTGTGTCATTTCAGTTTGACTTTGGTTTTTACTATTTACGTTAAATAGTAGTATTACTATCATAATTATCGTCGTTATTATTATTATTATTATTAGTGCCATTATTATTATTATTATTATTTATAATAGATAATATATATATAAATAAATATATATATATATATATATATATATATATATATATATATATAAGTATATTATTTCATTATTTAATACATATTTGTATAACATTATTTTTATATAACACACACACACACACAACATATATATATATATATATATATATATATATATATTATATTTATATATATATTATATATATATATATATATATATATATATATATATATATATATATATATTATGGTTAAATATATGTGTGTTTTTTACGTTTATTAAATATATATATATATATATATATATAAATTATATATATGTTTATATTTTGTGTAGTGTATAGAATATATATTATATATATAATACTGTGTGTGTGTGTGTTTGTGTGTTTGTGTGTTGTGTGTGTGTGTATATAAAATATTATTATGCTTGTATTCGTATGAATAAAACTGACATGTTTGTGCAAGTAGTTTTCGCTTCCCCCAGAAAATCTGCTGTTTGTAATTCCTTCCATTACACGTGACTATACACAATATGATTAAGCGCATTCATTTCCGTGTTGATTTTGCCAAATTAATGTGCTTTCATTCAACACACATTACATATTTGGACGCGAATATAACCGACGTCGTGACGAGCCGACTCAGTGGTGGACACAACGAGACGTCGACTCGTCGATGAGACTCTGAAGGTGTGTCTTCTCCCCCACGCCGAGGTGGTTCACGTGGACACTTCAGGGACCACTTGGACAGGGGTTGATGCGCCCCAACAGTCCACCTGCCAGTCTTGTCCCCGTCCCAGAGGCTTCATCTCCCCGGAGGAAGATAACTTTCACGACCCTCTCAAAGTGACATCTTTATCCATGATTTTACTCCGCAGTGCATCGTTTATTAGTTTAATCCGCGCCACCGTTTAGCGGAACCAGACCTCAATGTCAACACAGACTGCTCCCGGGGGGGGGGGTAGGAAATATGTTTTCCTTCGGCCTGCTTGGACGGTACTTAACTGCTCGAGGGACAGTCTGGGAGCTCGCCATACATAGGTTTACCGAGAGAATTCATGCAGATTGGATAAGTAACTATTTTAAATCCGTCGTATTTTGTTTTAAATATAGTTCGCATTCAAAATAAACAGAAACTGAGATGCTCAGGCTCAGGCGTGCTGCTCAGGAAGAATATTTACCTGACACGTTAAAAACGTCATATTTACTCTGTGCAACAACTCTCGGCGTTTTGGTACCTGTAAGGTATCTTGTTAATTAGAATGAACCTACTGCTTTCCGACAATTCGGATTTGTGCAAATTGTAGCCAACATTGTCACACGAAATCTAAACTGTGCTATTGCACACTGTAGACACGACTACGGTGGAATGTCTGTAGCACACTGGAGACACGACTACGGTGGAATGTCTGTAGCACACTTGAGACACGACTACGGTGGAATGTCGTAGCACACTAGACACGACTACGGTGGAATGTCTGTAGCACACTGGAGACACGACTACGGTGGAATGTCTGTAGCACACTGGAGACACGACTACGGTGGAATGTCTGTAGCACACTGGAGACACGACTACGGTGGAATGTCTGTAGCACACTGGAGACACGACTACGGTGGAATGTCTGTAGCACACTTGAGACACGACTACGGTGGAATGTCTGTAGCACACTTGAGACACGACTATGGTGGAATGTCTGTAGCACACTGGAGACACGACTACGGTGGAATGTCTGTAGCACACTTGAGACACGACTATGGTGGAATGTCTGTAGCACACTGGAGACACGACTACGTGTGGAATGTCTGTAGCACACTGAGACACGACTACGGTGGAATGTCTGTAGCACACTGGAGACACGACTACGGTGGAATGTCTGTAGCACACTGTAGACACGACTACGGTGGAATGTCTGTAGCACACTGGTAGACACGACTACGGTGGAATGTCTGTAGCACACTGGAGACACGACTACGGTGGAATGTCTGTAGCACACTGGACACACGACTACGGTGGAATGTCTGTAGCACACTGGAGACACGACTACGGTGGAATGTCTGTAGCACACTGGAAACACGACTACGGTGGAATGTCTGTAGCACACTGGAACACGACTACGGTGGAATGTCTGTAGCACACTGGAGACACGACTACGGTGGAATGTCTGTAGCACACTGGAGACACGACTACGGTGGAATGTCTGTAGCACACTGGAGACACGACTATGGTGGAATGTCTGTAGCACACTGGAGACACGACTATGGTGGAATGTCTGTAGCACACTGGAGACACGACTATGGTGCAATGTTTGTAGCACACTGGAGACACGACTATGATGGAATGTCTGTAGCACACTGGAGACACGACTATGGTGCAATGTTTGTAGCACACTGGAGACACGACTATGATGGAATGTCTGTAGCACACTGGAGACACGACTATGGTGCAATGTTGTAGCACACTGGAGACACGACTATGATGGAATGTCTGTAGCACACTGGAGACACGACTATGGTGGAATGTCTGTAGCACACTGGAGACACGACTATGATGGAATGTCTGTAGCACACTGGAGACACGACTATGGTGGAATGTCTGTAGCACACTGGAACACGACTATGATGGAATGTCTGTAGCACACTGGAGACACGACTATGATGGAATGTCTGTAGCACACTGGAGACACGACTATGATGGAATGTTTGTAGCACACTGGAGACACGACTATGATGGAATGTCTGTAGCACACTGTAGACACGACTATGGTGGAATGTTTGTAGCACACTGGAGACACGACTACGGTGGAATGTCTGTAGCACACTGAGACACGACTATGGTGCAATGTTTGTAGCACACTGGAGACACGACTACGGTAGAATCTATCCATCACACGACAGGTTGCCTAGGAAAACAACTGATCTATCGATCACACGACAGGTTACCTACTAAAACAACTGATCTATCATCACACGACAGGTTGCCTACGAAAACAACTGATCTATCGATCACACGACAGGTTGCCTAGGAAAACAACTGATCTATCGATCACACGACAGGTTACCTACTAAAACAACTGATCTATCGATCACAACGACAGGTTGCCTAGGAAAACAACTGATCTATCGATCACACGACAGGTTGCCTACTAAAACAACTGATCTATCCATCACAACGACAGGTTGCCTAGGAAAACAACTGATCTATCCATCACACGACAGGTTACCTACGAAAACAACTGATCTATCATCACACGACAGGTTGCCTACTAAAACAACTGATCTGTCGTCACACGACAGGTTGCCTACTAAAACAACTGATCTATCGATCACACGACAGGTTGCCTACTAAAACAACTGATCTGTCGATCACACGACAGGTTGCCTACTAAAACAACTGATCTATAGATCACACGACAGGTTGCATACTAGGAAGACAACTGATCTATCGATCACACGACAGTTAAAATTCTGAACCTACATTCATCGTGGAATACGTAGCAACTGATTTATGATCACTCTACGGTGTAAAGGAATTCTAAATACTTTTATCAAGTGGAAAAACGTTACGGGAAAGTCTGTGCATTTTATGGAGACACGACGTGACGTAAAGGAATGTCTGTAGTAACTTTTACGGTGACAAAATGAAACATCATGCCTAATGTGATGTAGCATACACTGACGAAACACGATTGATCGGTGCGAAATTCTCTACGCGTCCACTATGAAACATCACTACGAGTGAATTGTCGAAATACTACTGAACAGTAAAACGTTTGAATGTCGAAATATCGCAACTCATTATAATTTGGACTTGACTACATATGCAAAAGAAATATTTTTCACAACACGCATGAAAAGGTTTTAAAGTGTATTTAATGGTTGCTACTGTTGTAATTTTGAAACAAAACTAGTTATTAAAAGGTATTACTTACACTCCCTGGCTGACATGTTCAATCGGACACCATATTGGATTCTCTGGGGGAAATCATGTCACGCTACAATTAATGCACGAAAGCTATTCGTACACAAATATCCACCAATGTCTATAGCCATGCACGCATTCATACAGCTGAGTGAACTGGAGTGATATAAAGTGAACGAACTTGTCAGCACAAGAACCCAGCCTAGTGGTCCCATATTCGGCCGGTCCCAGATTCGGCCAGACGCACGTGGTCCCAGATTCGACAGATTCGTTGGGCCCGGCCGAATCTGGGACCACCGCACCGTGTTCACTTCGTCGAGAGTCCGAAGCTCTATCCATTGCGCTGTTAGTATATTGTATCGGTGAATATTTTCGTTATAAAGGTTAATTCCATGTTAAAATAGCGAGAATGTATAAATATTATATAATCACAACAACAATGCGTTACACTCCGTTTCGTTCGGTTTGCTAGAAACCGATGACATTTTACAGTTGCACACTTTGAGTTGTCTACACCCTGCTGATTCCGGCATGGTTTTAATAGAAACATCAAACGTGAAGCAATAACATATCTGTAACACCCCACAAACTCGTGTAACAGGTTCTCCGCACAGTTTTCCGTTCAAAGGCCAGTCAGGTAAGCGGGTCTTTTACGAGCGTCGAAGTAAAAACATCCCCTTGAGCTCTGGCACAAACTAGTGGCGACAACACGGGCGTGACGTCATTAACTGGTTTAACTACACCTTTACTGCAGTCGAGTTTCACGCCCTGCTGTTCACGTTGCCAACTTCCTACACGGCTGTCGGGTTTCATGCGTTACGGTCGTTGCCTCGCGACCATTGCTCGACGGCGTCTCGGCCCAGCGGACAGCCCGTCTTGGCGGCAGTGAAGGGAGGGGCGGAACGCCGCCAAGCAAACAGTTTCCCTCCGTAAGTGGGACACCGATCATTGCGTCTTTCCTCGGTAATTTGTCGGCGTTAGACCGGCTCATTTGTTCG
>JAODUO010000780.1:265000-278046 GCA_025642075.2 Ridgeia piscesae
ATAGCATTACTGTATAATTAATACTTGGAGTTGTCCATCCATCTTAAACTTTAGACAAGAATGATTAAGGTTACAATAATAATAATAATAATAATAATAATAATAATAATAATAATAATAATAATAATAATAATAATAATAATAATAATAATAATAATAATAATATTTTTATTCATTACTACTATTACCAAAAACAACTCCTATACTACTTTTACTACTACGACTGCGAGCGACTACTACTACTACTACTACTACTACTACTACTACTACTACTACTACTACTACTACTACTACTACTACTTCTACTACTACTACTACTACTACTACTACTACTACTACTACTACTACTACTACTACTACTACTACTACTACTACTACTACTACTACTACTACTAATATATATACTAATACTATAATAATAATAATAATAATAATAATAATAATATTTATATATTATTATTATTATTATTATTATTATTATTATTATTATTATTATTATTATTATTATTATTATTATTATTATTATTATTATTAATAACGCACCGCATACATTTAGTTATTGATCATTCTATTGTATTTAAAACTTCCTTAATTCTACAGGTGCATGTACAAATAAAGAAAAATCTATTGTAACGATAGCGATATATTATATATATATATATATATATATATATATATATATATATATTATACATATCGACCAAAAATATGTTTTAAGATTCACAACAATTTCTGAAATGCATGTATACATTCGTAAGTGAACGGTAATGCTAGCAGCAGTTATTGAAGAAATACAACCGTCATTAGTAATTGTCTTAACTGCATATATCTTATACACCTTTTTAGAAAAAAAGATAAATAATCTTGTAAAACAGTTATCCTGATAAGGTGTCAAGACAAAACAAAACACAGACTGTTAGATCACGTGACTCCGAGTAAGTCTCTGTGCTCTTGCAGCGTAAATGTTCGCGTCCTGCCTCTGTAACCCGGGAGTACTTCGACGTCTGACTACAGCATTTCTGAGGCGAGCAACGTATAAACACATCATAATCAAATGTTTCCAGTTATTTCGATTAATGTTTAACATTTGAGGATTGTGTTTGTCCTGTGTTTGTCCTGTGTTTGTGCTCGGTAATTGTCACGACATACAAATGCCCACAGTTGGTCGACAGCTGACATATATGCACCAACACAAAAACAGCTGTTGCATTATGGAATATTGGTGGATTATGCTGCGTGATGTAAATGGCAATTGACTAGGCTATATAAGCTAATCGCTCACTCGAACTTTCAGTCACGTTCGTTCAGACGTCTGTAAATGGTTTAAATATAAATTATGGCTCGATTCTGCTATCAACCCACGGCACAGGCTGTTCTAACACATGCTCTATTTATACAATGTTGTGTTGTTCTAACATAGAAGAAACACAAATAGCATACAGTTGCAACAAGGTTTTACTGTATACTAAAGAAAACCCTATCGGATATGTTTAATTAATTGTAATTTCATTGATCCACACATACAGTAGGCGATTCGTATATATTTCAATAATCGTACAAGATTTTATAGGCACGATATATCAGATTAGATATGCGTGTTTTTGTGTGATTTCCCAACTACACCGGTGTTGACGATTGTCTTCTGAGTTGATACAGGAGTGACGTAATCAAACGTCTAAGTTAGAAAAGACCAAGCACACAAAATTTAAGCGACGTTCTCCTCAATCTTTGGCCTTCGTAAAACCAAACGTTTAAATAATATCCACGCATCAGTACAATTTGCAGTAGCCTCCTAACCATCACCATTCAAAGTTTCGTTGTAATTCCAAATCGTATCAAATCACGAATTTCGTCAGTTGGAATTTGCAGTAATTGCTTGTTTTTAATTTATGCTCTCGAGCGACAAAATCTGACTTATTGGATAATCAATATTTCTGGAACACTGTCTTGTTCATCTAATATTGTCAGGAAATTCCGGTTTGGTAGAAAGAAGAAAATGATTTCAGCCGAGAAAAAAATGTGTTACATTTCTTTAAAAAAATTTAGATAAATATATTGTCAAGTGGACATTTGGACAAGATAACAACAGCATGTTATCGTTGCCCAAATATCTTGTTTAGCCACTACTTACTTTTGAAAAAAGGTGTTCTGCGTATGTGTACACAAAACTACACATACAGTAAAAAACATGATATATTTCTGTGTGGATTTGAGAAGCGTTACCTTAGCTCCGGTGCGGAGATAATAAATTATACTGGTGCAGTTTACCTCTTAGATTATGGAGTATGAACATTCTTTTGTGAGTTATTTTGCCTTGAGGCACCCAAATACCGCAGGTACTATACAATTCTACACATTGTCCTTAAGACAACATCAACGTTTTACGCATATCAGTAGAGACATTTAAACCATGTAGTTATTTATTGATTCTAAATTTCACTTGACAGTTGACACCCCAAAACGCATTTTGCTACAAATTATGGACTCCGAACAACACACAATTGAATATAATATATTTAAAGACTACTGCATTCGTTAAACATCAAGATAAGTTAATTTTCGATTTAATCAAAACAATACAAATCAGTACAACCTTGCGTGGTTTCTTGAATGTAAATTAAGCACGTAGAAAATGGTGCGTATTTCGATCCAATCAGATTTTTTAAAAAACGTACATTTTAAGATGAGTCTGAAAACGGCTGGGTGACAGTATCGGCAAATTATCAAGTGTGGTATATTGGTATTGGTCTTGTGTTGATTGAGCCCCCCCCCCTCCCACCACAACCCATCCACCCCACATGCGCGATTAACATGTCGTTGAGGAGTCGTAGCCCCCCGTACATATGACGTGATCACGCAACTCTCAGCGCTCGGCGAGCGGGTCTACGCGACATGAAAGCGGCGTCTGACAATATAATCACGCCTAAATAATGTCACGCCGCCAACACTCGACGTACGCACACGAACGACGGCAGCTGTGACCGTCAGTGCTGACACCGGGTCGCCGACTCATAGCGAGGCCGTCAGCGTCGTAGGCTGAACAAATAAACGCCCCGTGTGTGGGGTATATACGACTTGTCGCCTGCATAACGGCACATAAACGCTTGCGTGCGGAACAGGTGCGCCCGTCATGCTTTCCAAGAACTCGGGTTAATTGTTGGCGAGCCCCTGACTGTCAATTTGCCCCCGACGCGAAGTCGGAAAGCGCGGCGTTTCCACAAAATCGGTACAACTTTATAGCCGGCCTGTCAATTATCTCGGTGTTACAAATGACGCTATAACTCTGTACTTTCGGGGATATTCTAAAAGCTATTTTCCTTATTCTACCTCGTGGCGGTAGTTAATTCGTTTCTTCATAGATTTATTTAAGAGTACCTTCGTTGTCGCGACGTATGTGTTATATAGAAAATGTCTACCATTGTACAAACATTCACCGATTATTTTACTATGCTTACGTATATATATATATATATATATATATATATATATATATATATATATATATAATATAATATAATATAATATAATATAATATAATATAATATAATATAATATAATATTATATATATATAATATAATATAATATATTATATTATATTATATTATATTATATTATATATATATATATATATATATATATATATATAAGGAATAGATAAATAACCAGTGAATGTTTGTATAATGGTAGACATTTTCTATATAACACATACGTCACGATAGCGAAGGTTCTCTAAAATAAATCTATGAATACATGAATTAATACATGAATTAATTACTCGAATGCACGAACAAAAGAAAGAAAGAAGTTTTCTTTAAACATGAAATAAATATTGAATGGAATAAATAACGAATGAACAAACGACATACACAAACTTAACTTTACAGTTCAGAAAAAAACCCACGAGATTTTCGATAATAATTATTTATTTAACAAATCTGATATTATTTGACAGATTTAATCGATAAATTACCAACCCAGCACCTAGATGTATGAGATGAGATGGAGCCCAAATGCTTCAACATAATTAGTTGAATTATGCAAGCCAAAAATTAACTTATATTGATTTACAACTAGATCGAAGAAAGCTGATTGGTGCATGTGCTACACCGTATATTCTGTTTACATTGTATTATCGAATGATGAATAGTGTAATAATTAAATAATTAATTGCACACAAAAAAACATTTAAGGCAAACGAAATCGCGACAATCCGATGCGATGATAAAACACGACTAGGCGATTACAACGCAAATTTTTAAAGTCTAAAGCAAAAATCTTAGTATAATCTGAACTGATTCAACGGGGGGGGGGAGCGCTGTCGTGCAAACAATTTCAAACCGCAAAAGTGCATCGTTAATTGTCCGTCCATTAATCAAACCGCAGCGGGAGTTTTTAAAGTTCTGAGATGTATTGACGCCACGAAGTACAGCATAGCGGCCCGAGAATCTCACTCGCTCCATTAACAGTCTTCATTACCGCGACCGGCTCGTGTTTCCTGGCGCCTATCCATCAACTTAGGCCACGCCCTCTAGCGGGCCACTTGAAAGACGCGACTCGACACCCCTCGTGGGGGTATGTGACATAGCCACGGGTATCTCTTGCCGGGGGTGATCCGTTAAACGCCCCGGGTCACGGGCAAATTATCGCTTTCACCCCGCATACAGCGTGTGAAGATGCCTACTGGTCCGTGTGCCTGGCGATTATTTAACAGTTGCCATCTGTTGAAAGATGTTAAAGTTGCATTCTCACTTTAAACCTCTTTAAAAATACCTCATAAAGTGCGATTTTTTAGTTCTCGTTTCTCCTTTGACGAAAGCCGACTAAATTTACTAAACGTCATGTCGGTTGTGCGTATTTTTTTAATTTAATCCCAGTGACAACAAAGGGATAAATTATGATCTATTAGTTCGTTATTTCCATACCAGGTCAACAGCTTTTTCATGACAAACATTTCATTTGTTTTTCCTTCAAACCACATTATCAATCCCATAAGTCATCCTATAATTACAACTAACGAAATCTATAATTATTCTTGCAGAACCAACTATTGTATTAAAAATACTGCAATTGTTTTACTTAAATTATTTTTGTACCCTGGGATTGAATATCAACGAATGCGATTAGCGAATTAACAAAAAAGGCTTAACTTAACATTACTGTATATCCAACTCTTATTCATATAATATACATAGAAATTGCTGTGATTTCCCCCGAAAAATATAAGTTAATATTTAGCACTCTTCATCACCGACAACAGTTAACTGTTTAAACACCAACACAAAGCAAAACAATTTATTGTACCCGCGATACAAAACATACACAAGCGTATACACGCCGTCATAATCCGTCGCGTCTCTACTGGAGGTGTCAGTGTTAAACGGAGAGCGACAAAAACGCCAATAAAGGCGCACTAATTGGTTGCACATTCTTCGACATGTAAGACGCAGTGTGCGACTCCAGATCGCCATCAATCACCAGCGCCGTGCACCTGTCGACCGTGGCTGGCTGCCACGGCCGCGGCCCGGACTCTCTCGGCGGCTGTGCCTGGCAGCGACCGACCGACCCCGACACTGCGGGTCTCAGGGGCTCACTGGCGGCCGAGAGAGGCTCTGGCCTCTCAGCCGTAAAGCGACAGTTCCGTCGGGGAAAACACGCGTAACATAAAGTTATTTTTAAAATAAAATAAAATAAAACGTATTTTATTGTCTCTCCTAAAACTGTGGCTATACATCTTAAAAAAGAAAGTTCTCTTCAGGCTCATCCATTGATTATACTTGATCAGTTAACCGCCAATGAATTTCGTCGCGTGACACAATGTTATACTTTTACTACTGTTTATGTATCGGATGGAGATACTCTTGCATAAATAAAATAGCTTCGTTGACTAAAATATAATTCACTCGCTTGTATGATTGCGCTCAATGTTATACGTCTGTACGATTGACAAGTGCGCAATGGCTAGCACACTGAAAGGTGACAGTGTTCCATAGACTCTGAGGTGGAGGCGACGTTTTCGACTGACTTGGATGGTGCAACTTAAACTACGGAGTGCTGCCACAAAACACAAAACAAGTGATTGCCCTGAGGTTACGGTATAACCGGGTTTTCCGTTACGACTTGTAAAAAGAAATGTGTATATATATGTCGCTACGTTTTTTAAACGTCACCTGCCAGAAAATGGTGTCAGGTTTTTACTTCTGTTTTCTAAGAAAATCGTAGACAAACAATAATAAAATTCTCCTGCGAAATAAAACAATGAAGTTCAAAGATCACAGCAGATACAAGTACAACTTTTTCTATTGTGATCGACTTTGCCCTTTTTTAACTGTATAATTCCGCTCACGAGAGATCTTTTGTCGTTACAGACGACATCGCCGCTGCCATCTCTGACGCGTCGGGCGGTTGGCTGAACCGCGACACCGGCCCGACAAAGAGCCACCTAGCGGACGCGACGGGTGACGACGACGTCATCGACGATGACGACGACGACGCATGCGCGTCGGAATCGAGCCCGAACTGCGGCGGAAAGCCGCGGCGCGTGCGCACTGCGTTCACGTACGAGCAGCTCGTCTCGCTCGAGAACAAATTCCGACAGACGCGCTACCTGTCGGTGTGCGAGCGTCTCAACCTCGCATTATCGCTCAACCTGACGGAGACGCAGGTGAAGATCTGGTTCCAGAACCGACGTACGAAGTGGAAGAAGCAGAACCCGGGCCTCGACATCAACTCGCCTACCGTCCAATCCCAGATGCCATCGGGCGGGATGTCCTTCTACGCACGTGACATGCACACTTCCGGTATCGGCGCCGCCTACCTCAGCTCCGTGTACGGGTCGAACTTGAAGGGTTTCTCGCCGACACTATTCGGCGTGACACCGTCGTACCGATTCAACCCCTACATGCCCACGATTTTTTAAAAGGTGTACAGTCACATAAACATTGAACATTACGGAATCTGATATTACGCACGAACATTATTTATACTGCAAAATGTGTCTATCCCGTGAAAGCGTACTTAAAAGAAACTGAAATACTGTCTAAATAGTGTTCAACGCAACAGTGATGGTATTCATTGGGATAGAACGTGTAGGTCATATTTTATATTCACAAAATATTACTTGAAAGTGACGTAGTGTGAAGGTGCCACTGCTGAAGTTTTTAATCGAAACCATGCATATAAACTGTTTACATGTTCTAAACGACGTTAACTGCTTGGATGTATTTGATTAACATTTCCCAAACGAAAATGTTTGTATGAATATAAATGGTTAATTATTCCCAATATTTTTGGACAGTGCTAAACGAAATTAAGCCCTCATTAACTAGATAATTGGTCAATTACACATGAAATAATTGTGGTACGTCAGAAACTTTGGAGTGCATGAACGGCAGTTATCATGTTATGTCAGACTAAAATATAGTTTATAGTATCGAACATGACTATATGATAAACACTTACTTGACTTTGTGTTTTAAAGCACAAGTCTGACAACATTTGACATTATGTACATAAAAGTATATACTATGAAGCGGAATCCTGACAATGTCGCAGATGATGCCACTTGCAAAAACCACAAGAGCAGCGACAGTTGCTATTATATTTATTATAGCATACTTCCGAATTCGAATAGTAGTCGTGTGCGTGAGTCGAGTATTGTGTGAATGTAAATGACTTATATATCGAACGTCCGTTAATGATCGCCTTTCACTGTACATAAATCATCGTATTGGTCGTGGATTGTATGAACGTCAAATTGTATTTTCTGTTGTACATAATAATACTAATCCAATAAATTATTGTCACAATTCGCGTCTTGTCCGCTGTGTGGCGCCCGTTTTCGTGGGCCCTGTATTCGTCTGTGTATGGCGTCTGTATACGGCGTCTGTGTATGGCGTCTGTATATACGGCGTCTGTGCATGGCGTCTGTATATGGCGTCTGTGTATGGCGTCTGTGTATGGCGTCTGTATATGGCGTCTGTGTATGGCGTCTATATACGGCGTCTGTGTATGACTTAGTGGGAGGCGTGATTATTAGAACCGTCGACAGTACAACATACATATAAACTGTGTTAAGATTGTCAGGACGATTCAGATTGGATGTGAAATAGTTGAGAGATGATGTACTTGTAAAGGAATACCAACTATGTTAACATTCTCATTACTCTTCATTCGAAGTCCCTTATACATAATCATAGTGTATATTTTCTTAGTCCTATTGTTTAATAATTATAATTATTATTGTGATTATTATTATTATCACCACTATTGTAATCAACATCATTATCGCTATTGTACCTTTCATTGATACGGTAATACTGACGTCACAGTGATATTCCGTCAGTCCGTAATAACTGTATAACCTTTCGCACCGTTAATGCATTTCTTGAACTTTTGCCTATAGACAATGGTATGACAAAATATATTGTAGTGCAGATGTCTGTGATTAGTTTGGTAATGATTGATACGTTCACGTGTATACACTATTATTAAGCTATTAATAATCGGTATAACCTATAGCCTAAGTATATCATGTCTGCGTTTATTTACTACTGTGGATTATAGACCCTAAACCGGCTAAGGGCCATTTATTTGAGTTTTCCCCATAATTTGGTTTATTATATGAAATTAACGAGAAACGTTATGCAATCTTTACAGCTTGGCTTTCGACTCTCTGAAATTGTGTTGATATTTTCGAAAGGTTGCCTATGAAAGCACACAATCCTACACAATTTCTATTTCAAGTTCATAACAGACGGGGGGGGGGGGTGGTTAACCCAGCCAATTATTAACAGTTTACCCTATCACTGACATTCTTGTGCCATATCCTATGTAAAAATGCCTTCAGCTACCACCAATTAAGGCACAATCATTTATAATAAAAAAAATGTATATACATGTATATTATATTATATATATATAATTTTAAAATTTTATATAATATTTAATTTTATACATTTTTAAAAAAGATTTAAAAATGGGGGTAGTGAAACTTTTAAATTGGAATTTTTCCGTGGGAAATAAAAGGGTTAAAAAAATTTTTGTTTATGAACCTTTGAAAATAAAAAATTTAAAGGATCAAAGCCAACTGTAAAGTTGCAAATTTCCCGTTAATTTCATATAATAAACCAAATTATGGGGAAAACTCAAATAAATGGCCCTTAGCCGGTTTAGGGTCTATAATCCACAGTAGTAAATAAACGCAGACATGATATACTTAGGCTATAGGTTATACCGATTATTAATAGCTTAATAATAGTGTATACACGTGAACGTATCAATCATTACCAAACTAATCACAGACATCTGCACTACAATATATTTTGTCATACCATTGTCTATAGGCAAAAGTTCAAGAAATGCATTAACGGTGCGAAAGGTTATACAGTTATTACGGACTGACGGAATATCACTGTGACGTCAGTATTACCGTATCAATGAAAGGTACAATAGCGATAATGATGTTGATTACAATAGTGGTGATAATAATAATAATCACAATAATAATTATAATTATTAAACAATAGGACTAAGAAAATATACACTATGATTATGTATAAGGGACTTCGAATGAAGAGTAATGAGAATGTTAACATAGTTGGTATTCCTTTACAAGTACATCATCTCTCAACTATTTCACATCCAATCTGAATCGTCCTGACAATCTTAACACAGTTTATATGTATGTTGTACTGTCGACGGTTCTAATAATCACGCCTCCCACTAAGTCATACACAGACGCCGTATATAGACGCCATACACAGACGCCATATACAGACGCCATACACAGACGCCATACACAGACGCCATATACAGACGCCATCACAGACGCCGAAACGCGCCAACACGACGCCGATGCCCCATAAAGAAATAAGGGGGCCCACGAAAACGGGCGCCAACACACGACCAATTTTACAATAATTTATTGGAAGTTTTATTAGACCAAAAATAAAATTTACTTCAACAATCCCGACCAAACGATATTTATTCGGAAAGGCATTTTAAATTATAAAAAGCAACTTCCCTCTGTGCAAGCTCATTCGAATTCGGAAATTGCTTAAAAAATAAAATACCTTTGTCTTGTTTTTTGAAAGGGGGGGTCTTTAAAACACAAAGTCAAGTAATTTTATCATAAGTCATGTTCGATCTTAAACAAAGTCAAAAAATGATAATGCCGTTCATCATAAATTTCTGACTAAAAATTTTTTCTGGTTTTGACCAATTTCTATTTAATACTTAATTTCGTTTAGCACTGTCCAAAAATATTGGGAATAATTAACCATTTATATTCATACAAACATTTTCGTTTGGGAAATGTTAATCAAATACATCCAAGCAGTTAACGTCGTTTAGAACATGTAAACAGTTTATATGCATGGTTTCGATTAAAAACTTCAGCAGGGGCACCTTCACACTACGTCACTTTCAAGTAATATTTTGTGAATATAAAATATGACCTACACGTTCTATCCCAATGAATCCATCACTTTGCGTTAAATTTTGAAGTATTTTATTTTCTTTTGTACCTTTCACGGGATAGAAAATTTTGCAGTATAAATAATTTTTAATATCGTTTTAATTTAATTTTATGGACTTACCCCAAAAAACCCATTGGGGGTTAAGGGACATTCACCCGAATATGTCGGCGAAAAACCCCAAGTTCGACCCGTACACGGGCTAAAAGGGGGGTCGAAGGGCCCTTCCCCCCTCTTTTCTTTTTCCATTCGTCTCTTCGGAACCGATCTTCACCGCGTCTCCGTCAGGTTAATAATGCGAGGTTGGCGCTCGCCCCACGGGTGCGCGTCTTCAAAGCAGACGACTCTCTGTAACCCACGGGGGGTTTCCCCCGGCATTGGGGCCATTCCGCGCGCATGCGTCGTCGTCTCATCTCGATGACCGCGTCCCCGTGCGCCCGGGGGCCCCGGGGGCCGGGGTTCCGGTGGCGGAAAATTTTTAAAAAAAACATTTAAAAAAGGGCAAATCGATCACAATGAAAAAGTTTTTTTATCTGCTGTGATCAAATTTTTTTTTAAAACCAGGAAAATTTTTATTATTTTTTCACGATTTTCTTAGAAACAGAAGAAAAAACCCTGACCCTTTTCTGGCGGGTGACTTTAAAAAACGGCGCATATATACACATTTCTTTTTACAAGTCGTAACGGAAAACCCGGTTATACCTAAACCCCAGGGCAATCACTTGTTTTGGGGGCAGCCCCTGTTTAAGGTCCAAGGTCAAAAACCCCTCCCCCCAAAGTTTTGGGAAAACCTTACCTGTTACCCCCCTTTTATGTCCATAACTGGGGCGCCCCCCTGAAAAATCCCAAAATTTTAAAATTTTGAAAAAATGTCCCCAAAAAAATTTAAAAAAATTTTACCTTTTTTGTGAAATTGGCCTGAAAAAGGGAATTTCTTTTAAAAATGTATAGCCTTTTTGAGAGACAAAAAATCTTTTATTTTTTTTTATTTTAAAAAAACATGTTACGCGTGTTTTGACGGGAAATTCGCCGACGGGGAGGCCGGCCCCCCCGGGAGTGGCCCCAGACCCGCATTCGGGGGCGGTTCCTCCAGGCCGCCGCCGAGAGAGTCCGGGGCCCGGGGGGCCCGGGGGGTGATGGGGATTTATGGCGTCTGGAGTCCCCACCGTCTTACTGTCAAAAACAACCAAAGTGGCCTTTTTTTGGGTTTTTTCGCCCCCGTTTAACACTGACACCTCCCGTAGAACGCGACGGTTATGACGGCGTGTTCCTTGTGTATGTTTTTTGCTACAATAAATTGTTTTGCTTTGTGTTGGTGTTTAAACAGTTAACTGTTGTCGGTGATGAAGAGTGCTAAATATTAACTTATATTTTTCGGGGGAAATCACAGCAAATTTTTATGTATATTATATGAATAAGAGTTGGATATACAGTAATGTTAAGTTAAGCCTTTTTTGTTAATTCGCTAATCGCATTCGTTGATATTCAATCCCAGGGTACAAAAATAATTTAAGTAAAACAATTGCAGTATTTTTAATACAATAGTTGGTTCTGCAAGAATAATTATAGATTTCGTTAGTTGTAATTATAGGATGACTTATGGGATTGATAATGTGGTTTAAAGGGAAAAACAAATGAAATGTTTGTCATGAAAAAGCTGTTGACCTGGTATGGAAATAACGAACTAATAGATCATAATTTATCCCTTTGTTGTCACTGGGATTAAATTAAAAAAATACGCACAACCGACATGACGTTTAGTAAATTTAGTCGGCTTTCGTCAAAGGAGAAACGAGAACTAAAAAATCGCACTTTATGAGGTATTTTTAAAGAGGTTTAAAGTGAGAATGCAACTTTAACATCTTTCAACAGATGGCAACTGTTAAATAATCGCCAGGCACACGGACCAGTAGGCATCTTCACACGCTGTATGCGGGGTGAAAGCGATAATTTGCCCGTGACCCGGGGCGTTTAACGGATCACCCCCGGCAAGAGATACCCGTGGCTATGTCACATACCCCCACGAGGGGTGTCGAGTCGCGTCTTTCAAGTGGCCCGCTAGAGGGCGTGGCCTAAGTTGATGGATAGGCGCCAGGAAAAAGGGGGGGGAAAATTTTTCCCCCTTTTGGCCCTCGTTAAACTCAGAACTTTAAAAACCCCCCCGCGGTTTGATTTAAAGGACGGACAATTAACGATGCACTTTTGCGGTTTGAAATTGTTTGCACGACAGGCCCCCCCCCCAGTTCAGATTATACTAAGATTTTTGCTTTAGACTTTAAAAATTTGCGTTGTAATCGCCTAGTCGTGTTTTATCATCGCATCGGATTGTCGCGATTTCGTTTGCCTTAAATGTTTTTGTGTGCCCCAAATTTATCATTCGATATACAATGTAAACAGAATATACGGTGTAGCACATGCACCAATCAGCTTTCTTCGATCTAGTTGTAAATCAATATAAGTTAATTTTTGGCTTGCATAATTCAACTAATTATGTTGAAGCATTTGGGCTCCATTCATCTCATACATCTAGGTGCTGGGTTGGTAATTTATCGATTAAATCTGTCAAATAATAT
>JAODUO010000781.1:0-35000 GCA_025642075.2 Ridgeia piscesae
AAAATATGTGACATCATTAACTGATTGCATTAATATTAATCAATGCTTTATGTTGTTTCAGGCAAAGATGAAAGTGTTACCAAACGTGTCTTGTCGCAATAAAATTATGATGAAATGTATCGGATATCTATTTATTATCCAATTCATCGCTCAGCTGTTGATGATGTTGCGCTATAATAAGGTATTTCATTTATTGGTATTATAATTAGTGATTTCAGACGAACGCCATAGAGAATAGAAGTATGAACTATATAACTGTCAGTTTCACTGTACTCTTCACATTAATCCCTACTCATATATATATATATATATATATATATATATATATATATATATATATATATATATATATATATATATATATATTTGTATATAAACATATATATATGTGTATATATAAACATATATATATGTTAGTTTCTTTAGAAAACAATCTATTTAATAGTTTCTTAAATCAGATATCTTATTCATTTGTGCCGGTTGGATGATATCAAGGTTTGGGATATCATGTATGTGGCATAAAAATATTCGTTACACGAGACGGTTTATTATGATTTTCGTGTTTGTCCAACTTATTTTCAGTGGTCAATCACTCATTGCCCGCCCGCTTGCCCAAATGACTCTGCAAAGTCTGTTTTGTATTGAACCGCAGAGCCTCAGTTTTCACGCTAGAGTTTGCAATAGCGGATCCCAAGACAGATCTGGGGGTTTTATAGGAATGGGAGCATACAGGTCCTGAGAAATCGCTCCTGCAATATGTGAGCAATATATCCTGTTTTAATCGGCGAGTGACGACGCTCCTTCATACCCTTAAGGAATCTTCCATTTTCACTTATAAGATAAAAATGACGACCACTTTAATGGTGTATTGCTTTCACAGGTGAGACGCTGATGCCAATGAAAATCAAATTCTATTTCTTCGACATTGTTAAATCGCTGACAAATAACGAAGGTAATATGACATGTGCGGGTACAGTGGCACTGCCCCAGTTTTAATTAATTATTAATTTATATCTAAAAAAATATATTAAATAAATAATAGTATTATATATATATCTGTGGAAATGTGAGAAAACGATAAAATATATGTGTGAAATAAATTTAAATAATGGATTATAGTATATATATATATATATATATATATATATATATATATATATATATATATATATATATATATATATATATATATATATACATATATATATATATATATTGATTCCCTAGTGGCAGACGTAGATAATTTGGAAGACTATTCTTTGAACGTGCTTTCGTCGAGGACTGAGCAATGACAAATATTACATGTATAGTGTATGGATTGTAATATCACTCATTATAAGGAAATTAATATGTTAGTTATATCATTTTGTATGACAAACTGCCACTACGGTCAATACATTGTAAATAGGGTTGTGTACTGTGTAATGTGTGTATAACGAAGAAGACAAGGTCTGTGTTAGAATCTCCAGTGGTGGTGGGCAGGTTTTCAGACTTCTACTCGTATTTTCAACTTTAGCAGAGGCCGAAATTTGATTAGTCATCTGTCCTGTTTGTGTTCTCTGAGAGTTCAGATTGATGGGCAAGTATAAACGGAAGTTTTGTTATTGTTCCAGGTAATGCAATTTGCAATGATACCAGGCTCATAAAATACACATTTTGCAACAATTCTAACTATCGTTTACATTTATATCTTGTTCTGACCTACTTGATTCCCTTTCTTAAAGCATGTTTCTAGAGCGTCAGTCCCTGTCTCTGGAGGCTTATTGTCCTCGTTTTACCCAGTACTCAATACGTGTGCAAATTTCTTCCTGATTTCTCAGTCTATCTATGCTCAGTTTACCCGGTTTGTCCGCCTACTTCGTCTCTCCAAGGACCTGGTGTGGACCTATATCACTCGAAAACCCAGCATTGGGCGGTTTGTGGACTATTGTAATGTCTAATCTTTGCAACTATCCGCCCTTCAATCCTTAGAACAGAGCATACTACATGTACAATCTCGACATTTTCCGATTTTTACAATCGGTCTTCAAAGTTTGCATATTTTCAAATACAAGTCGTCCCATACAAATTAGCAGATTAGATAAGCACTCCTTTCAACTACTAAATACAGCTTCTTCCCCCCCCCAACTATATTAGAGGAATATTAATCGTATTTATCCTCAATAAATTCAAACGGTACTTCATTATCCCGACAACCGCATTTATCGAGCAACACACCAATACCACTACGCTTTATACCAATCTTCTCATCACAACCATTCTCTGTTCATATTCACAAACACTGCCTGAGTAACGTCCAAATATTGTGGATGACGCCCTGCTTAGGGAACAGATTCTGACTCGTCAAGAAACGGTATCGTTTTTGTTAATACTTAATACTGAGAAAAATTATTTAACATTTTAAAGAAAGAACGATTACAAGATCAATAGTTTATTGTGATAAACGTATTTGGAGCATAGTCAATGTCATTTTACCCAGACTCTTAATCGTTCATTAAAATAGCAGTTAGCAACAGCGATTAAGCTTAAACAGAAGAAATGTACAAGAGAGCGCAGACATACGCGTGAGTTGAGTTGCCGTATTTGCAGGTTATTGTCTCCGGAAATTTCTGACATGACATGATGCCTATCGGTTGTATGGTTTAAACATTATAGCTAAAACTGCGTTCTGTCGCGCAATTTTCTGCGCCAGGTCTAAATTTTAGATATCTAAACTTCAGTAGTGTTGTGTTGACATTAACGGTACCACTTATTTTTTTATTATGTTAGATCGTACAAACTAATGTACAGTTAATTATAACATTTATATTGGCGCAACACATTGAGATTCAAATATCACATTTTTGTATCTGGTCATAAGGTCGTTCTATTTTATCCTTCAATTTTATAAAGGTTCAAATTTACAATTATGGAAAAATATTAATCAGATAGGTTTATATATATATATATATATATATATATATATATGACCTATCTGATTATTAATGTTATCCGCTGCATGTAATTGTAAATTTGAGACAACATAAATTGAGAGGTCAAATGGAACGACCTTATGACCGAGATACAGGAAATGTGATATTAGCTGGTCTCGATGTGTTGGTCTATGTGAGCTAACCGGCTATAAATGTTACTATTAACTTGTACGTTGGATTTATACGATCTAACATAATAAAAAAATAAGTGGTACCGTTAACCTTTGATGCTTGCTTACTTACTCACTTCATTTTACTTATTCCTGTCAACACAACACTACTGAAGTTTAGATATCTAAAATTTAGACCACAACACGGAAAGACTAGTGGTCGTAATTACATGATACTACCCGCGACTATCGAACGCAGTTTTGAAAGTGTATAAAAAGTACCTGTGAAACATAACAAAACCGCCGTTCGTCCTTGCAACCCGATAGGCGTCGCTCATGTCAGGGTTTTTCCGGAGACGAAATGAAGCATCTACCCAGAATACGGCGCTCTTTTCACGTAACGTTGTCTGCATATGCAAATATGACCTAATATATTTAGTTTAATCGCGCTTTTATGCAGATGGGCCAAAAATACTCTGGTATGTTTGCTAGCTGTACTATTTTAATGAACGATTGGAATTCTGGGTAAAAGGAATGTGACGACATTTATTAACCAAATACGGTTTATCCACAACATATGTTGACATGCCATACAATAAATAGGCCTAGCATAACAAATGTTAAATGAAAACATACTCGTATTAAATTCGCTTGAAAAACACAAAAACGATGCCGTTTGTTAGCAATTTGACGAAGTCTGAATCTGATATTTTGTTCCCTACTAGGGCATCATCCACTAATATGGTTGGACGTTCTCGGGAAGGCTGGCTTCGTTTTAGTGTTTGTGAATATAGGATATGGTGGGGTGGATTGGAAAAGGTATAGTTCTGTGATGGGGAAGGTGGGGTATGGGAGCGGTGTGGAGAGGGACATGGGTGGTGGTGTGTGTTGTCTATTTGAGGTGCCCGAATGATGCAATTGTCAGGATAATATCCTATAATGCACCATTTGGGGGCGTCCAGGTTGTTGGGGATAAATGCATTAGATGGAAGTCTGTTCCACTGTGCTATAGTTGGGGGGGAAGAAGCTATCGAAGTAGTTGAGGAAGGTGGATATCTGTCTGTATTTGTGTGGGTGACTGGATCTTGTTTGGCTGTGTCTGGGCTTGAGGTATTAGTAGGGATCGATGTCTAGGATATTGTTTGTAATTTTGTACATAGTACTCTGTTCTAGGATTGGCCAGGAGCGGACAGACGCCAAGGTAGACCCACATAGTTCCCAGCTGTATTTGTGGTCCACAAACCTTGCTGCCCGGTGCTGGACCACACTAGAGAGTTGATGTTTCGAGTGGTATATGGGTCCCACACCGGGCAGCAGTATTCGAGGTGTGGGCGGACCAAACTCAGATAAGCTGAGCCCTGGATGGACTGGGGAATGGTCAGGAAGGAAATTTCGCACACGTATTGGGTACAGACAAGCGGGGCAATAGCTTCAGAGTTACTGGGGACTGACGCCGACCACTTAAACATGCTTTAGAGAATCAATATTGGGTCACCACCGCTACTCCGTTGGATAATAAATGTAAACGATAGTTAAATTGTTGCAAAAATGATGTGGTCTACATGAACCTGGTACATCGTGCAAATTGCATTGCACACAATTGTGTAAAACTACGTCTATACTTGCCTCAATCACAACCGGTTTCCAAGAACAAGCGGACAGGTATTTGGTAAATTTCGGTACTCTGCTAAAGTTGAAATACCGGTAAGTCACGAAACACCACTTTTTCACCTGGAGTTATAACACAGACTTAACAGTCTTCTTCGTTGCATACACACACAGTACACAGTACACAACCTGTTTACAATATGACAATTACATAGTGACAGTTTGTCATACAAAATGATACATATTAACATATTAATTTCACTTATAATAGTGATATTACAATCCATACACTTCTATTACATGTAATATTTGTCATTGCCAAAGTTCCTCGGACTTTCTCGACGAAGCTGTTTTACGTTTTGTTTAATGTCTTCCAAATTATCCTACATTCCTATTACTGAAAGTCAGTATACATATATGTATGTATACATATATATATATATATATATATATATATATATATATATATATATATATATATATATATATATATATATATATATATACTATAATATGTAATTAGCTATTTATTATTAATTTCACACCACTATATTACATCCGTTTTCTCTGCATTTCCACGGTTTGTATATATTATATTATTTTGTTAAACATTTAGCTATATTGCACTGTATGTATATGTTGCGTTTTGGTAAATAATAAATCAACTAGTCGATCAAAAACGAAACAGTGTGCACCTAATTATAGCACGCCACACATGTCATATTACCTTCGTTATTTGATCAGCGTTCAACCCAATGTCGAAGAAATAAATTTGTTTTCGTGGCATCAGCGTCTGTATTGAAGCAACGGCGTCGACCACCTCGTTAAAGTGGTTGCTGCTGGCCGCGGTGACAAACACGAAGTCGGCCATCTTGTCTGGCGTGAGAGGATGGAAGGAGTCGCTGGGAGGCATGAAGGAGCGTCGTGTCTCGTCACTTGCGTTAAACGGGATGCTGTTGCTCGCATATTGTAGAGGCAGTTTCTCCGAGACCTGTGCTGCCATTCCTCGTCGCTTGGATATGTCTGTAGTTTCCGCTATTGCCAGCTTTATTTCCTGCTGTGAAGCGGAGAACATTTTCTTTCTGCGGTTCAGTACAAAAACAGACTTTTGCAGGTCACGTGGAGCTACGGGCTGAAAGATTGGTATGCCAGATTACAATAGTGATTGACTGCAATAAGTTGGCAAACCACACGAAGAGCATCATAATAAACCGTCTCATTTAGCTAACGAAGATGACATTATCAGAACTGCCATGCCACATCTGCTTGATGTATCCAAGGCAGCATTGTTATCATCAACCGACACCAAATGAATAAAGATATCTGATTTAGAAAGCTACATTAACAAGATTGTTTTCTAAAGAAACAACACATATATATATATATTTATATATACACATATATATATGTTTATATATACACAAATATATATATATATATATATATATATATATATATATATATATATATATATATATATATATATATATATATATAATATAATGAATACGGAATTTAAATATACAGTTGTGAAGAACTTCTATTCTCCTATAAGCAGAAGAAGCGTTTCTAATTCTGAGAATCGTAATGCCTAGTTATAATACCAATAAATGAAATACCTTATTATAGCGCAACATCATCAACAGCTGAGCGATGAATTGGATAATAAATAGATATCCGATACATTTCATCATAATTTTATTGCGACAAGACACGTTTGGTAACACTTTCATCTTTGCCTGAAACAACATAAAGCATTGATTAATATTAATGCAATCAGTTAATGATGTCACATATTTTTTATTTCTGTAACTTATTATATTAGTTTCTATGTTGCGCAAGTATATCTTACCAACCTGATTTTTCATAATTTGTTTTGGCAAAAGCAGCAGTTTTCTTGTTCGGCAACAGCTTCGCTACATTTGCATCTCCCCGGTTGCACCAGAGCCATATAGAGAGTGTGCACTGACGTCACGATAAACGTTAATCCCCGGATGTGCGGCCATGTTGGCGATAACGATAGCAACAACAATCTGCGTTTCGTGCGTGTCATCTGATTATTTCTTATATAGCAGTTAACTTATGCCATATCTGTGACGTGGCAGTTAACAAGATGGCGTCTAGTTATCGTGTTACATTGGATAGGTCAGACAGGGTACGATATGATCCGAAATTCAGTCTGATAGGAAACGAGGATCCGTATGTATTCAAACACTCAGAACACTCAGACTGGATGTGATTTCGAGCGACCCATAGATTAGAGGCCTACAATACGTTTAGAAGCGGGTGTGTCAGGGAAAAACAGGTGTGCATGAATGGAGACTACTGTGACGTGACAACCAAGGTGAGTGTTTAAACTACACCTGATTTGTCTATGTTTGTATTTAAGTGTTTGTAGCAATATGATACAAAACATATAACAACTAGCTTGTTTTATGATATATGTTTTATTGAATGTAAAAACAGTATAACACATAGCACAATGCATTATAATTCAGGTGTGAAAAGGACAGTAGTAAGACGGCAGCATAACACGAAAGCAGAATTTCAAAGTGCCATTAGTAAAAACACTGAGTTTGAGCTTGTCAGCACTTTATTAAATGATATATCCACAAATGTTTGGTGTGGCAACTAAGGAAAATGTTAATAATTTTGGTTGCAAGTTTTAAAGATTTACTTTTAAACGGTGCTAAAAAATATGCTCAAAACTAATAAGTATGCCAAAATAAACGCTACAAAACAAGTAAATATAAAGACTGGTTTAATGCAGATAAAAAATGCATTCAATAGAGCAAGAAGGCGATATAAAGACAATAAAAGCGAGGGAAACTTGAAATTACTTAAATTAATGGGAAAGGAGTACAACACTATTATAAATAAATGTAAGGCAGTGCACAGACAACATTTGTAGCGGATCTAAAAGAAAAGGAATATAATGACACGAAAGCTTACTGGGAGATAACAAATAAGAACACCAAGTTAGTGAACACAGGAAATGTAACTATTGATGAGTTTCTTGAACACTTTTCAAAATTAAATGCTACTGAAGAAAATGAAGCTGAGTTTGAGTGTAACATGAATGGAACCCAAATGTCAAGCAGTGTAACTAATGAATACTCGAGTCCGAGACATTAAATCTACCAATTTCTGAGGCAGAAGCTGTGAAACGATTGAAAAATGGGAAGGCATGCGGGGAATATGATATTATCAATGAAATGATCAGAGCTTTCTCAGAATATCACCTGCATATGCTAACACAAATATTTTATGTTGTGTTACTGAGTGGACATGTACCACATGATAGGTTAATTGGCATAATAAAACCGATATATAAAAATAAAGGTGACATTAATGACCCAGAAAATTAACTCTTCTTAGCTGCTTAGGAAAATTATTCACATCCATCATAAATGAAAGACTAACAGCCTTTATAAAGTCAACACAAATAATGAGTGAAGCCCAAGTTGGTTTTAGGAAATGCTATTCTACAACCGACCAAATATTTACACTTAAGCGTATTGTTGAATTATGTTTATGTCAAGGTAGACGATTGTTCTGCACTTTTGTTGAATATAGTAATAGTGCAGCTGATATGTGACAAAATATGGTCGAATTGTGCGTTTTTTGATACAAGCATGAAATTTGGCACACTCATATAGTACACAATTACACAAATATTTGGATATAGGGCCATCTCAGATTTTGCCATGGAATGGGTTGGCAGCCACTTTAAAGATGGCCGCCAAAAACCAATTTCCTCTATCTAAAGACTTTTGCAACGTAGACTAGATGTTTTGGAACCTAAACGTGCAACTTCTGGGTCAGTGATTTCAAATATGTTACATTTGGCCTTCTACGACATCCAAATCTGCCATTTTTAAAGATGGCGGCCGCCATCACTAATGTTCGGCCGCCAAAACTACATGGAGCGGTAATGTTGATTTCACAGGAAACGTATGTAGACAGCCGATGTGAATGATTTGAATATTTTTGCATTTGACCTTCATCGTCCTTCGTACCACCATTTTATAAAATGACGGCCGTTGGAACGACAACGTCTCGCCTTAAATTGTCGCCTATTAGTTAATTATGCACATATTAATATTATGTTTTTTTCGATCGGTAGGCGGTTTAGCAGCTGATCATGTGGTTGCGAGGATGTCACATGACCAAAAAGAAAGGAAACCGCGCTTCGTTTTTGAATATGTGTTATGTTAGATGATATAAATGCGGAATGTACAAATCATAGAACATGTAGGTATCTTTTTGTAGAGTTATTACATCCTTCTACACCCTATTTTCATAAGAAGAGCGTAACTGCCATACTATCTGAATGGCTAAGGTATATAAAGTGGTGGATCAGCCTGGAACATCCAATGTAATATGTCTGACGACAAACTGGAACAAATGCGTTCTGTGTCAGGAGGACACACCGGACGTGCTTCGCTGTCCTGCTTCTTCAAAACGTGATGCAGAGGGGGTTGGTTACAAGACTATCGCTGACAATATTAAGGGTTTCGACAAGGTTGGTTGTTTGCCTAAGACAATCAACCTATCAAGGTTAGATGATGGTGTGGGCATTGAGGCAACCTTCCGACAGCACCAAGCCAAATGGCATGACTCTTGTCGATTACAATTCAACAAGACAAAACGTGAGCGAGCAGAGAAGAGGAAATCTCGCATTGAGGACAATACAGCTGCTTTCAAGAAGTTCACCCGTCAGTCTATAGAAGAAGCACCTCCTTCTACCAAAACATGTTTCTTCTGCGGCATGCCTCCAGTTAGAGAGACTTTACGCAATGCATCAAGAAAACAACACACGTGTTCTCTGGTATCGCGATTGACCAGGCTCATGAACAGAATAATGCCTCTGTGAAGGGTGATGGTGGGGCTGTGGGTCTGAGTGAGAACCATGCAGCACTGCGGCGTTGGATGGTGTATGGCCCTGAAATGGCACGTCTGATTGAAGAATTTGAGGTTTCAACCATGAAGAGAAAGAAAACAGATTTCCGGCATCACGAGCAGACGAAACATGCACAGATGACATTCGGACAAGATATCACGTCATTAACTGATGTAATAGAAGAGATGGAAAATCCATTCGCTGAGAACAGCAAGGATTTGCTTGTACTGGATAGCAGAGACCTTGCAGATCCAGCTGTGATTGACACGTTGCGTCACATCAAATCTCTCGGACAAGAGCAGTATGACACCTACGTCAACGAGCGCCTTGTCAACCAAACAAAGCCCATTACAGATCCAATCAAGAGAAATAACCTACCACTGTTCAGCCGGCCACCAGTGCGAGAGAAATCAAGAGCACAACTACAGCGGTCATCACTCAAGAATGACTGTTCTCCAGGTTGTATATAGCGTCGCAAATACGGAGTGGTGATCTCGATCAGTTCTTTCAACATGAAAATGAAGCGTATCCACCTGCTTTATCACAAGTGGGGAAACTGCGGACAGGAACAAAGTCTGATCTGGTCGGCTGCTTGGAAGATCTCGTTCCTACACAAGGCCTTTCCTCCACTCCTGTCGTACAAGTCATCCTGCTTGATGGGGCTGCAATCGTTAACACGCTTTGATCGGGTTTTGCAAATGCAAAGACATTTTCCGATTACGCGACCCAAGTGTTCCTGCCGTACATCACATCGCAATCAGTCCCGAGACGTGTCAGGCCTTGCTCCATGCACCCATGAAGAAGCGGACACACGAATCCTACTCCACCTGGAAGATGCTGTGAAACAAGGGTATAACAAGGTATCCATTCGAACAGTTGACACGGACGTGGTTGTTCTTGCAGTGGCATCAGCTCAGCGCCTCAACATCACCGAACTGTGGATTGCCTTTGGTGCTGGAAAGAACTTTCGATATTTACCGGCCCACGAGATGGCCGACGCACTGGGTCCTAATCGTTGTGTTGCTTTGCCAATGTTTCATCCCTTCACTGGTTGTGACACGGTGTCAAGTTTTGGAGGTAGGGGGAAACGCACTGCATGGGACATGTAGAATTTTTATGACGAAGTCACACCAGCTTTCTGTGCCTTAGCTGCTACCCCGGAAAATTGGCTGGGTCAAAGCAGCTGTTCACAAAGAAAGGTAGAGCTATTGACGGTCTTCCTCCGACACAAGCAGTATTTCTCCAGCACACAAAGCGGGCTGCTTACCAAGCCGGCCACTGTTGGGCACAGACGATGATCGCGACTCCGGAGCTTCCATCTCCAAGTGAATGGGGGTGGAACAGGAATGAAAATGGCGGTTGGAAAATATATTGGACAACTCTTCCTGAAGCGACACAAGCTTGTCGAGAACTACTGCGCTGTGGTTGCAAGAAAGGATGCATGGGATTATGTAAGTGTCTCAAGGCAGGAGAACTTCAATGCACTGCTCTTTGCTACTGTGGTGGTAGCTAATGTATGAGACAGGTTGATAGGATTTATCATATAATTGTAACTGTTACACTTTCCATAGTGGTTTTGTCATGACAATGTGCAGATGCACTTATCGTGTTATAATACACAACACAGAGTCGGAACTGTCACAGACGCGAATATATGCTTCGCTGTTGAATGTTTCTGTTGACATGATCATAAAAATGATGAATCAAACACCGTACAAATAAATTGAATGAGTTAAACGTAGAGGTTTCGAGTTAACGTAAACCTTTAAACATCAAGAGAGGGAACGACTTCTGATACTCCTCTCGTGAATATCGGGTAGTATATAGCGTTTGTTGATAGCCATTATAGAAAATAACCGCTATTTTTAGTGGCCATCTTGAAAAAAGCTAATAGGAATGTTCGTACGAAAAATCTTAATTATAAAGACAATGTTTTCTCTAGGTGGTTTAGTTTCAAGATGTACAAGTTGATTTATAATAACATTCTTAAAATATGGATATTAACATTGAGCGTCGGCGTGCAATGATATAAATTGAAAACATTTTCGAAAACCTCATTGGATGCACACAAATGTAGGTTCTGATTTAGAAAACATTGTAAATGTGTTCAAAAATTGCTTTAGCGGACGTCATTTTTTTTATAAATGGTGATGTACATGTATTCTTTCAAAGCCATAATAAACCAAATGAAATCGGCTGTCTAGTTACCTATATTTTGACCATAAAATTAGCTTTCTAGGTCGAGTAGGTCATGAGATATATGGTTATTAGTCTGATGGCCGCCATCTTTAAAATGGCGATGTTAATAGTTTTGATAATGTTTCACAATAAGATATAAATGTATTAATTCCAACATCTGTGTGGTTTCAAATACCAAAGACTGATCATCGAAGATAGATAAGATGGTATTACGGCGGCTATCTTAGAAATGGCCGCTATCGCTCTTCCATTGAAATTGAGATGGCTCAGATTCAACACTTTGGTATTTATAATTAATATGCTTAAATTACACCGTATCATAAAAAACTACACCTATCACGATATCGGTTTATCATAAAGCATTTGACTCAATCAACAGAGCAATGTTATGAAAAAACTAATATCATATGGTGGAATAAAATCATTTGACGTTATAATGAATATGTTCAAATAAATCAAATCAAAATGAATAATGATAAGGTAAACGATTATTTGATTTTTATGTAGGATTGAGATACGAGTAAATGTATCAGTTTGCTTAACATTATTTCCCATGATAATATCTTTCCAGCATGAAATGGAATACAATTAACACGTACGACAACCGTATAATATTAAAAATGATGGTATAATAATGTTAAATATGTTGTTCTCCTAGAAGAAGCACACTGTTAATGTCGAAAATGAGCATGACATGCAGATAAATCTTTGAACTACTGAACAAAAATTTCATTTGTAATAATTGAAGGTTAATATCGTAAAGAATTAATATCATTCTTTGCTGTGTTAAAGACGGTTGATAAGTAATATATACATTTATATTTTGTAATATTGACTTGATTCAAGTTGATGATTACATTTATCTGGTATTTGCTTTAATTAACGGATCTTGAGTCATGACAAGAGCGGCGATAACAAAGCGGCTTTAAAACTATTCAAAAATAGTCATACAAACTTCAAGATCACGTTCTGCACGTAGATCACTTGGCCACTTTTCACGTTTCTACAGGTCACCTCATACATCGAAGTATGCGCAATGTTATGGTTTTCATCATTCACTGAACGCCGCTGTCCAGCACAGCTGCTCTCCGCACTGAATATGACCCGCCAAACGGTCTTAGATCGATGTAATGTGTTGAAGTGAAGTTAACAACGGCTTCAGTCGTTAATTTTTACTGTTATTTTCGTGATCGGTAAAAGAAATCGTTACATCGGCAACTGGCGAAACAATCCACAGCTGCCGACGTCCTTACTTTTAAATTACGTGCTTTCTGAGATGCAGATCAACCACTGGTGGTGACAATAAAGAATCTGCACGTGCTTATGCGTCATGCACCAGATCAAGGCAAAGTGATTCTTCTATGAAGGTATGCATTAAGTGCATTAACGCAAGCAACAAGAGCGAGTAGTCGGGGTGCTAATCCACTTTGCGAACGTCTACTCGACGCGATTCTCAACTTGGTAAGATTATCAGCGTCGCTGATACAAGCCGTTTGAGCGATAGTCGCCAATATCAGGTTCTCGGCATCACTCAGCCGATGACAACCTGTGTTGATACTAGTATTATCGATTACGCAGATCTGTTAACAAACTTAGTAACGAAAAGGGTTATCCATAGAGAATAGATATTTCGGTAAGGACGAAAATGATAATAAAATTGATATGGGGACTGGTAAATTTGTTGGTCGGGCAAGAAGGGTTGTAGGTGCATCCGTTATCTCGTTAACAGAACGTCAAACGGAGAATTACATTAATCTCATAATTATTAAAACAGTGTTTTAGTGACTCACATTTCAAAATATTACTGAATGTTATTTAATTATTGAAAATTTCAAATATTCGAGCCTTTCTCTGCTATTTGATTTGATTAAAATGTTGAATACAAATAGAATTTTGTTTTTTAATCATGTATTTTTCTTAGAATTTGTTTTACTGTACTCTCTTGTACAATATACTTTATGTACCGGGTACTTAACCATTGACGTGCCAGCTGTTTTCAAATATTTATCAACATTTTCATCACAGCATTACGATATTGCTACAGGTCAATTATAATATTACTACAGGCCACATCACAATGCAAAAGTGAGACAAAGAAGAGGGGCTAAGATTAAGGCAGTCATATGGGTATGGCAAATGCCGGAGGATACGTAGTCTGTTGGAGTCTCATATTGATCAATCCAGATTTTTTTTTAACAATCAACAACATATAAATTATAATTTTTTTTTTTTTTAATACATTCATTTTAATACACATTGTTTTCATTCATATTATCTTGAACATGGAAAACTAGAATGCCCTTTGTTCTTGTTAGTCCATATTGTACCAGTGTGTCAACACAGACATTAATGCACATGCACTATGTGGAGTCGGGGGGGTATGCTACGTAGATCATTTAGCAATACTCAAAATGGCATATCTTGAAGGATGTTTTAACTTTATTCCTGGGAAATAGAGGAGGAACAAATGCACAGCCAAGCAAGAAACATGTTATAAAGTAAGAAATACCTGCGGAGTATATTTGAGCAAATTATTTAGAAAACAATTGATATCCACCACCATCATATAGCAGTAAATACTGCAGCGATGACTAAAAAAAGCAATAATATACATTATTATGAATGCTTGAATATTTTCTTAGGGAATATGCTGTTGATCACAATAACTGTATTTTGTCATTTCCAACATTTGCTTGGACCAAACAACCTCACATATTCATGTTTGACATAAAATGTCAAAAATGAATATGGGTACACCATGTAATAGTTATTACATGGCATCATTATTTACTCCCATCACCACCATGATGCATGTTTTTTTGTTTATTGAAATTGAATACATGCTTTTCTCTACAGGTCAAGAAACTGAACTAACGCTTACTACCGCTAGTTCAATGGTTAATATGCTGTATGACAGTTATTTTTGGACAAGATTATACAACAATGAGCCGTGCAATATGCTGCATATTAAATGTCAAGTATTTGAATGTCGACCAAGTGAAGTGATCCGAGTTGTACTGTGTGTTGCATCATGACAGACTTCACAGTACTAGTGGTGTGTACACTGGCTTCCATGCCGGTCAGATACCCTAACTGACTAGAGACCAATGCAGAATGCAGAGTGCTTGACATGCGAATATGGTGAAGCCTGACTAGCTTTGCAGTTGGTGATGGAACGGTGGATGCCATGGTCTGTCAAACATGGCATAAGCCTTTGGTCAACCCTGTAAGACAGACAGGTTCGACATTCTTTAGTGAACTACATCAGCTTGGATATCGGTGACATTGTGTGAGTTCACTCTCTTGAAGATACTGCATGCCAGCTTCCTGGCATTTTACTGTACATCCTATCTGCCTATACAAGAAACAAAGGACAATTAACATGGCTCTGATATGTATGATATTTTTTTAATCGTGTTATAAAATTTACATACCACATATGTTATATATACATTACTCAGACCTGTTATATAGAACATTTCTACTAATGTGGGAAACATTCCGCCACACTGAAATTCATATGTGAAATACTAATTGTACAAAAGAAAGGTATTCGCCACTATCTCTAGCCAGTACTCTTCAAAGAGTTGAGTAAACATATAGCTATTGCACATATAACTCTCAGCCACATGGCAAGGACCCTGACTAGTTTAGCCACTTTCTAGGTGTAAAGATACGGAGCATTAAATATTTTTAAAAACGTTATTTTATATCTACTGATTTTTTTTATGTAATATATTTATTATTTCAGCACAATATCCAACATGGTCAAAGTACTACATAATGTTATATGTACATAGTATGTATATGATATTTATTTACAACATATTTCTGTAACAATTGTGTGTGTGTGTGGTGAACTCTTTGCAAAAGTAAATTTGCAGAAATATGTTTTAGTACGACAATTTTTTTCATAATATTGAACAATTTTCCCATGACATGTATGACATGTATCACTAAGCACATGTTTGCTAAAGCTAATGTATTCTTGAAAGGCATAATTTGAAAGCCTAATGAATGGGATTCATGTTTTTGAACTACCTTAATTAGTATTTGATATACCATGTGCTGGATGCCAGAGATGGAGTGAGTACAATACAAATGTACTTTGAGTAATGAGTAATGAGCACATTTTGAATGATGTGATATATGATTACGAGTACTTTAAAGTACTCAGAAAACAAATGTACTCGAGTTCGAGTACTGTCATTTTAAATGTACGAGTACGATTACTATAGAATGTAATCATGATTATTTATGATTACTTTAATGAATATCCGGTTTCTAATAAAGGAGACTTTCATGGAATCCCTAGGTGTCATTCTTGTTCATGTTGTGTCACTAATGTTCTAACTAATTACTGCTATCCACTATCCAGGTGTTATTATTATTAATAATTAGACGCCTTTCTCAGGTATTGGATGAATCATTTAATGCTGGATTAATAATTTAATTTATGGTTTCAGAATCAAATACAAATAGGAGGCATTTTTAAATTTCAAATACACATGATCAAATGCATTACAATAACAACACTTCAAAATCAGGGGGGCATATTCAAGAGTAGTATATCAGATGGGTCCAGACATGGGGTCAAATACATTTGTATTTGAAAGTATTTAAATACTTTTTAAGTATTTGTATTTGATGTTTAGGAATTAAAAGTATTTGTATTTAAATACTTTCCTAAAGTATTTGACTTTTTCAAATAGTTTTTCAAATACATTGTCAGTATCAACATTTCTTTTTCACTGTCACATGTAATGCCTGCCAAACTGATTACCTTAATGCACTGCAACTTCACCCAACAGTGCTAATTACTGATGAAGACACTTAACAACAGGCTTCCCCCTGGCCCTGCAGTGACCACAACTTTTGTTTGCTCAGAGCCAGAGGATGGATTAGCACCTAACAGTGACCATAGGTCAATATCCCCTTTTGTTCTTTAGTCAGGCTGCAATCTGGCATCAGGCTATTCTGGTTTCCTGGCTCACTTTGAAGTTGAGCCTTCCTCACAACATCCTAGCAATGACTAGCAGTGTCTCTTCTGATGGCAACATAGGCATTTTATTATGGACCTCCTGGCTTAACATACAAACACTATATTTTGGCCTTTACCTCTTTCAGTCAGTTGTCATTGTAAAGCAGTTAGCAATAACAATACTCCCTATCACTGGTCTGTATGTCATTATATGAGCAAAACACTAATTATGCCCATAAATTAGATGTCTCAATATATGTGTTGCTTTTCTTTTACCTACATAGTAATACAAAATGAAAAGTAAAAAAAAGTATTTGAAAAACCTTTCAATGTATTCATATTTAAATGCATTTATATTTTAAAAGTTTTTGTAATTGTATTTTAATCCCTCAAGAATATTTGTATTTAAATACATTTCAAAGTATTTGACCCTATGTCTGGATGGGACAGTCGGTCGGTCGGTCGGTCGGTCGGTCGGTCGGTCGGTCTCGGTCGGTCGGTCGGTCGGTCGGTCGGTCGGTCGGTCGGTCGGTCGGTCGGTCGGTCGGTCGGTGGTGGTCGTGGAATGGCGTGTCGGTCGGTCGGTCGGTCGGTCGGAATCGGTTCGATCGTCATCGGAATGGTCGGTCGGTCCGGTCGGAATGGTCGGTCGGTCGGTCGTCGATCGGTCGAATCGGATCGGTCGATCGGTCGATCGGTCGTCGGTCGGTCGGATCGGTCGTCTCGGTCGTCGTCGTCGGTCGGTCGGTCGGTCGGTCGATCGTCGGTCGGTCGGTCGGTCGGTCGGTCGGTCGGTCGTCGGTCGGTCGGTCGGTCGGTCGGTCGGTCGGTCGGTCGGTCGGTCGGTCGGTCGGTCGGTCGGTGGATTTAGACAGGTTTACAGTTTGCACTTAATTGAACATATAGAAGGATTTAGCAGCTAACCGCCCAGACCCAGTCAGGCTTCTGGATGTTGGAAATATGACCAGTTATTCACACCATACTGACAGAGCAAACAAGGCAGGTGGGGCTGTGGCCTGGCTTCTAAAATTACAAAGCAAGAAGTTAGGGGATGCTTATCTCCTCTTCTCCTGCAGTGCTTCCCAGGGACTGTCACAATTTAACTTGTATGTGATGTGGCGTCTCTGGGAAGAGAAGGTATTAATTAGAGAAATCTGACTGAATATTTTGAATACCTCGATTATTATTACATTTATTAGATTACTTCTAATATTGCCATTTTTATCTGTCTAATATATATATAATATATGAAAAAAATATAATTGTGAGAAGTAATCGTGAGTACAATTACTTTGGTAATCTACTCGAGGACGATTACTTTGCTTCGTACTCGAGTACGAGTACTCAAAAAGTACTCGTACTCGAGTATGAGTACACGAGTACGATTAGGTAACGATTACTCCATCTCAGCTGGATGCTGATATGAATATTGATAAAAGTAACTCTTTTTTACATTTACCTAACATGTTTTCAATTTTTTTAATGCTGCTTTGCTTGTTATCTGATGAAATAAATACATTATATCAAGTGCAGTGATTGTACCTGTAGTTATACTTATATTGTGCTTGCCATTATTTTGAGTCAATTTCATGAAATAGTTTTGGTAAAAAGTTTTTACTTTATGATGTCTTTACTTATATACAATTTAACAAGTACACCCACCCATTAATACAGACAAATAAAATATCACATAGAGGGTCAGATTCAGAAATCGTCTTGAGGGCACAAAAACCTCTACTGGCCTTTGAACCAAATTGTGTAGTCTACATTTTTATTGATACCGCATAGCTTCAGCTTCCACTGTCTCATCTGGAGTGGTGATATCGGAAAATGCCACAACTTATTATCACTTAAACTGGGTCATATTTCAAACAATATAGAAGCACATTAGCATTGACCTATTATAAAAAGTTTGCAGGCATACCAAATTCCTACAATGTGGGAGGCACATCCACAGGGCCCTAGGCCCCTTGGATTCACAAATGACATACATCTGTACAATTTTTATAAACGGTTTGTTGAGAGAGTAAATTAATGTATATTACAACACTCATTTACCTGAGGTGATGAGCTTTTCCGCATGCCCTATGGTGATGATACCTCAAGTTCTGAAAATGTGACACATTTGAATTTTAATGTACTTGAAAAAATTGCAATGTTATGAATGATCACATTATCATCATTGCTTAATATATTAAATTATTATTATAACTATAATATTGTCATTATGAATAAGTATAACGAAGGCCTAAGTGCAACTGTTACGGATCACTTATAATGCATTTATATTATAAACCTGCTACATACCATATGTGACATAAACATTACATAGTTACAGTATTATAATCAATCACTGACGTGTCGTAGTTATCTAAGTATAGGCCATAGTCTATGCCTGGCGTAATCATACTCGTAGCATAGCCATAATTTGGACTTGGTATTTTGTCGTACCATGGCATTGGCTGAATAAGCGCTAAGGTTGAAGGTAAACAATAACATAAATTTAATAAAAACAACAGGAATATCAATGACGTATACTTATACGCCTAAATATATATATATATATATATATATATACGTGATTATAGCTGAGCAATTCGTAATTACTAACCTATCTGGAAGAACATCTGTGCGAACGCTGCATGTTGACTGTGTAGTCAGTGCCAGTTCGCCGGCCCACGGGCACGGTGTCCGTGCCACTGTGACTGTCACTGTTCCGAAGTCATGCTATTCACTGCTTAGTTCCATATTCTTTCCCAATCATGCGTCGATGCTGTCTTTGTCTGCTTAATTTGCCGTGTTGGTGGCATATAAAAATCATGTTTGTGCCTAAACTCGCTGTTCCTAAACGTAAACAACTCGACAGGATGAAGGTCAATCTCGCCCCCAAGTCTCGTTCGCGTGAAGACTAAAGCGTATTCCGCTCAAATCCCCATTTCCATAGTTACGTTTCGTACAGAGTTTCGACCGGATTCATTCGAAACGAAAATCGAATTAGTTCTTATTTATTTTTATTAATTTCAGAAAAAAGAAGTAACATGTATGCACAAACCAACTAGGCAATCATTAGGGAGTATGTGATACCTCCGCTGTTTGTGAAATTACTAAAAATCACTAGGAGCAAACGATTTTTACGTGAATGAGTGGAGGGAGCAGCTTTAATTGGTTGTCGCTTGAGTCGATGATACTGAAGTAGACGAACGTTATTGCACTAATGATGGCGTTTTCATATCCTACTTCGAAAATATTAATACTGTCGCCGTCATTATATAGGCCCCTACAAGTAGTGTAATAACACTTACGTTGCAATATAAGTATACCCACGTTTTCTACTGTACATTAATTGTAATCTAATTCTAACTATTGAGATGAAATAATTATACCGAAGATGGATATGATTATACCCGCCCTTGGTATCATTATACCTTTCATGTGTATGATTTTATCTTTCACGGGTATGATTTGACAAGTTGGTGGTAAGGGATCGTGATCAAAACCATGTGAATATACAATGTTTGTATCATCAAACGACGAACACCGTTAATGCATGTATATAACACACCGCTGAGTAACTCTGAACTCTGTCACGAACACGAAATAGACATTGAATGTTTACTGTATAACGACTTGCCCACACAGTGTAGATATTACACCCCTGCAAAATTTTCAACTAACATTAGCGGTACTTATCGGGCAAACAATCTGAATGTCATCCACTTCAATGCCCGAAGTTTAAAAGCAAACCTAGATCAGATTAAAGACACTTTCCGAGGCCTAGAGTATACGTTTCATATTATTGCAATTTCGGAAACTTTGTTTAAAGAAAACAATTGGTTTGGAGATGAAGTAAGCCATTTTTATGTCGCATTTTCAGGCTACAAACTGTACTGCAACTCCAGAAACAACAAAACAGGTGGTGGTGTTGCCATATTTGTATCAGAGATGGAGTACCCGTACTCTACACTTGTACTCGTAATAAGAGTACGAGTACTGTTTGAGTAATCGTACTCGTACTCAAGTACAAAGCAAAGTAATCGTACACGTACTCGAGTACATTACCAAAGTAATCGTACTCACGATTACTTCTCACGATTACATTTCTATTTATATGAACAGTTGCAAGCAAATATATTAGTCAGATAGACATGGCAATATTAGAAGTAATCTAATAAATGTTATATTAATTGAGCTATTATTTTTCTATTATTGTTGAGCATTTTTCAAATACTTTTCATTTTCATGATGATATGGGTATTCATTACTGAATAGGTAAAAGAAAAGCAACTCATATATTGACGCAACTAGTTTATGTGCAAAATTAGTGTTTTGTTCATACGATGACAGGAGAACAGTGCTAGGGAATATTGTTATTGCTAACTACATCACAGTGACAACTGACTGAAAGACAGCTATCAACAGAAGTAAAGGCCAAAATATGTTGTTTGTTATGTTAAGCCAGGAGGTCCATAATAAAATGCCTATGTTGCCCTCAGAAGAGACACTGTTATCATATTCGATTGATGAATGTATCGGAAGTATTTTGTTATTGAACTACAGATCAGTAAACACACAAAAATCAACGTCGGCTGTATACAAAGAGCACCGAATACTATCATAAGCAAATTTAATTAAAACAATTATTACATATACTGGTAAATTTCACATGTAAAGTTTTACATGTGTGGTGATTTTAACATAAATCTATTACATTGTGAAGAACAATGTGAGTTGAAGCATTTTCGTGATCAAATGTTCGGTTCTGGATTGTATTCATTGATCACCAGGCCAACAAGAATAACAAGCACGACTGCAACTGCAACTATAATAGATAACATTTGCTGTTCTGAACTATGGAGAAACAAACTGAGCGATATCGTTGTAGGCGATGCTACGGATTTTATGCCAATTTTCTTTCTATATAATAATAGTAGTTATGTGGTTAATAATAATGATCCAAAAGTGAAATATAACAGACCATTAGACGGTGATGCTTTAAGCAAATTTGAACAAGACTTAAGCCATTAAAACTGGAAAACTGTTCAGAACGGAACTTTAATTTAGCATACTTGCAAATTATTCAAATTATTTAATACTAAGTAACATCTACAACGATGCTTGTCCTGTCAAAATATAACTGTATCCAGAAATCACTAAACGGAAGGAAAAACCTTGGTTATCAAGAGGCCTAAAAATGCTTTCATAAAAAAACTTATTGAAACAAAGAACTATTATTGGCAGAAACTCGAAGAGTCTAAGAGCAACACTAGTGAAACGTAAACAATTGGAAGCAAAATATTCAAATATATTATTTGTTGATATCGATCGAGTAACATTAGACAATAAAGAAATTGCTAATCATTTCAATAAAGTTTTTATTAACATAAGTGCAGACTTATCTAACAGCATAGATCCGTGCCCGGGAATAAAACCGATTGACCTCTTTTAAAAACAGGTATCAGAGTCAATGTATGAAAACCCCGTTACTGAGAAGGAAGTAGTCGAAATTGTGTCAGGGTGCAAAAGTAAGACTTCGTACGGACACGACAAAATCAGCAAGAAAACTGTAAAACATGTAATAAAGCAAATTATAACGCCGCTAAACCACATTTTAGTAGATCATTAATTACCGGAATATTTTCAAATGACATGAAAACAGCAAAGGTTATTCCTGTTTTTAAATCAGGAGATCGTCTCCAATCTTCGAATTATATACCTATGTCAATGTTAGCCGAATTCTCTAAAATAATTCAACAATATTTAGCAAAAGGTTAATGTCTTTCATTAAAAGTCATCACATATTGACTGATGGACAATATGGCTTCAGAAGTAATCATTCAACTTCACTAGTGTTAATTGAATTTGTCGAAAAGTTAACTTCAGCAATAAATAAGCAAGAAACCACTATTTGCGTCTTTAGTGATCTGAAGAAAGCATTTGACACCGTAGATAATAAAATACCGCTAAGTACATCACAATGTAATGTAATAAGTTAAACTTAACGTGGAGAGAGGAGATAGAAATGGTTGAAACGAAGGTATCACAAATTATAGCCGTTTTGTATAAAACAAAGAATGTTCTTGACGTTCAAGCAGTACGCACGTTATACCAATCACTTGTTGAACCATACATTTCTTATTTGCTGTGAAAATTGGGGAAATACGTATCCGTCGAGACTTAGAAAACTATCTGTGTTACAGAAAAAAGCTATGTGAATTATCTATAACCTTGATTACTATTTTTTCACTGTTCACAACTTTTTTAACTTCAAGATTTAATTACACATAAGACTATGATTATGCTTTATCAAGCAAGCAACCACTGTTTAAAAGGTCGTGTACAAGCGTTTTTTGAACCAACTGCAGTCATACATAAGCATGATATAATGTAAACTGTGTTATGATAAAAAGGCGAACACCACCCACAGACTACTGTCAATTACTGCCAGAGGTATGCACATATGGAACTGTCTAGGAAGTGAAATAACACAGTTACCAAGTATTTATTAACAGTTATCACAATGTTAAAACAATTACCATTACAGTTATTTTTTATTCTATCTTTTAACTCTTGTTACAACTACTATGTATTTTAGTTTGAAAAGGGCGTAGCATTAACAAATCACATGACTTCTGCTATGTCCCATTAACAATAGCAGCAACTCACCTATCATGGAATTGTATTATATTGTATTATTTTCCCCATAATATGTTGTATATTACAGTAGTGTTGTTGTTGTTAAATAAACATCCATTCTTTCGTTCGTTCGTTCGCTCGCTCGCTCGCTCGCTCGTTCATTCATTCGTTCGTTCATTCGTTCATTCATTATACCCGCCCTTGGTATGACTATACAGTTCATGGGTATGATGATATCTTTCAAGTGTACACTTATGTCAGTACAGTGATGACAGATATAGTGTACGCCCATGTGCACACAATTTATTGTTACACAATCCACCTTTACACCGACGTCACGTTGCATGTCTTGATACTGTACATGTGAGTGACGGAGCGGACCACCCGGAAGAAGGTAGTGTTAGCTGTGTACAGCATCCGGTTGTCCCGCAGCCAGATTTTGCTCATAATGATGTTAATGGCCGACTGGTCAAATCGGTGACAATTCGTGAAGTGATTGTACCGGTCCTTTTTAAATCTGCAGGCGGGATTATAATGTGGCATGAAACAGTCGGCGTCATGCGCACATCTCACCCACCACCACAGAATGTCGTGGAAAACCTGATGAAACACAGAAACACACATACACTACATTATAAATTACAGAGTTGATACAGAACGTAATTCGAACATTATTGACGACATATGACATTCCCAACCAGTCCGCCATCTTTCCTATTGACTTCCAATGGCTGTCGTCTTTTTCCGTTTATAAATCAAGATGTTAGTTGATACATTTCTTTCCCGGCAAGCAGTTCAATCATGCTGATCTGATATATGAACTAGTTACATTATCCGTAGTTATGTTCCACTTACTAAATATGTCTTCCCCCCCCCCAACACACACACACAAACACACACACAACACACACACACACACACACACACACACACACACACACACACACACACACACACACACACTCATTCATTCATTCATTCATTCACTCAGTTTTTTCATATAAATCACTCACTCACTCACTCACTCCCTCCCTCCCTCCCTCCCTCACTCACTCACTCACTCACTCACTCACTCACTCACTCACTCACTCACTCACTCACTCACTCACTCACTCACTCACACACTCACTAACTCACTCACTCACTCACTCACTCACTCACTCACTCACTCACTCACTCACTCACTCACTCCCTCCTAACTCCTCGCTCCCTCCCTCCCTCCCTCCCTCCCTCCCTCCCTCCCTCCCTCCCTCCCTCCCTCCCTCCCTCCCTCCCTCCCTCCTCCCTCACTCACTCCTCACTCCCTCACTCACTCACTCACTCACTCCCTCACTCACTCCCTCACTCACTCACTCCCTCACTAACTCGCTCGCTCGCTCACTCGCTCGCTCGCTCGCTCGCTCCCTCACTCACTCACTCACTCACTCATTCACTCCCTCCCTCACTCACTCCTCCTCCCTCCCTCCCTCCCTCACTCACTCACTCACTCCCTCACTCACTCACTCACTCACTCCCTCACTCACTCCCTCACTCACTCACTCACTCACTCCCTCACTCACTCCCTCACTCACTCACTCACTCATTCCCTCACTAACTCACTCACTCACTCACTCCCTCACTCACTCCCTCACTCACTCACTCCCTCACTCACTCACTCACTCACTCACTAACTAACTCACTCACTCACTCACTCCCTCCCACCCTCACTCATTCACTCACTCGCTCACTCGCTCACTCACGCCTGACGTTGTAGAGCTTTGTTAACTTACCTTCTCTGTACGATAAACGAGCAACATGCCACCGCCGAACTGTGTTATATTCTTCTGTGCGTTAACGTCGGTCGACAAGTAACGGTACATGTTGGGCATGGTTACTGCGAAGGTGGAGTGTCTCAATCTGACAAAACGGAAACGTATTTCATATATTCGACATTTTAGAATATGCCCCATGTTATTAGATGGCTCCCGACAAAATATATTATTTTACATATTGAGGTGATATTAAAATATATTTTAGAAGCGTTGATATGTTCCAACGACATTAAAATGTATGCCATATTTAAAGATGGCGCCCATCAAACCACGCCTCGCATTTCTAGATCATGAGAGAGCGTATTAGACCCTATATTTCTTGTCAAGTCACTGTGGATTAAAATGTTCTGAAACGTGACTTGGCTCTGATAAGAAGTTTATGTTTTCCAAATAATCTGTGAAAGAACTACGAACAAAATGTTCACGTAAATTAGACAAAATTATTAGAGTTGAAATCGATATGTAGTTGTTGGTTTCTATAGGGAACCTGATTTATAAAGTGGCAACACCTGTGCATGCTTCTATTCTGTGATAAACTTGCCAGAATTCAGAGATATATTTAGAAACAATGCAAGTGGATGTTATACGATTGGTGATACTGCGCCGAAGTCTGTCAGGCAGTCTGTCTAGACCAACAACATATTTGTTTCCAGGCATTTCCCTCAAATGTTCCTTAAAAAAATCATTTATAACTTTAGGAAAATTATACGCTGGTATTTCGTCTGATTCAGGTGGAGTGATTGAAGCTGTTGCTGGAGAAAACCTGCTTACCAATTCCTGACCATTGGATGTAAAATACTTGTTGAATGCATTAGCCTTACACTTGGCATCAGTAATTATTGTTACTCTCAATAAGGACACCTTTAATGCTGGATTAATTTTTTCTGCCAGGGTTTCTGTTAGGTATTTCCACATTAATTGTGGTTTCTTCTTATTGTCCAGAATTAGGCTAGTATAGTATTCCCGTTTTTACAAATGTGAGATATTTTGAGACGACCTTCCTGAAATGCCTATGCATTTCCGAATATTTATAATCCTTCAGCCAGTGTTGTCATTATTTGACCATCAACAAAGGACACCTTTAAGGTTGGAGTTAAATTTTCCTGCCAAGGTTTCTTTTAGGTATGTTCACAATAATTTTGGTTTCTTCTTGTTGTCAAAAATTAGGCTAGTGTGGTATTCCCATTTTACAATTTTGAGCTAATTTGAGACATTTCTAAAAAAAGCCATTTCCAAATATTTCTTATCCTTCAGCCAGTGTTGCTTCCCTTCCCTTCTCAGCGTACATTTGTCGAAGAGATACTTCGATTGGTCGTGACGTCGAGCTTTTGAGTGGGTGAGATTAACCTATGATTTGACAAGGTCGTTGTAGTTACTGAAGTTCTTGACTGCCACCAACAACCTGCATGACTGTCATTCCATCGACTATGAGACAAAATCTCCGTTGGGTGGGGTTTGTGTAATATGTTATAGGGTTGTGCCACTTTTGGCTGATATGTGAATTTCAGTTGTGATCACGTATAAATTGTTTTACATCGCTATCCAATATCATCACAATTACTGCTCAATGTGACGTGTTTTTGACATATTGTGACATGTGTAGTGACGACCGCCATCTTCACAAAAGGCGGAGGTGAAAGAAGGAGAATTTCAAAATTTGAATATTTGAAATTCTTGTGCCTTAAAACATATATCCACATGGCACAATTATTGTTCTATATGAAACAGTTATTAACATACAAGGAAATTTAATTTGGTGGTCATTTCTAAATGGCCGCTAAATCACTATGTGCCCAAAGAGAAAACATGGCAACATAGGAGTTTAATTGCTAAATACTATTTAGGTGACTTTAACACCATTTGCCAAAGATTATATCCAAAAATATGACAATATTGATTTTTTGGCATTTGCCGACGTACGTTTAGCTTCAGTACATTAATCGAGTAGCAGTGCTTAATATATATATATATATATATATATATATATATATATATATATATATATATATATATATGTGTGTGTGTGTGTGTGTGTGTGTTTGTATGTTTGTTAGTATGTATGTATGTATGTATGTATGTATGTATGTATGTATGTATGTATGTATGTATGTATGTATGCATGCATGCATGTATGCATGTATGCATGTATGTATGTATGTATGTTTGTTTGTTTGTATATTTGACCTATCTGATGAATTTTATCTGTTGCATGTAATTGTAAACATAAAACATGATGCAACATCAATTGAGAGCTTAAATGGAACGAGTTTATGATTAAGTTACAGTAATTGTTATATTACCTGGTTTCGATGTTTTGGTCTATGTGAGCTACCTGATTATAAATGTTACTATTAACTTGCAACGTTGGATTGTACGATCTAACATAAAAAGAAAATAAGTGGTACCGTTAAACTACTGATACCTGCTGACTTACTCACTTAACTCTACTGATACTTGTCAACATTACAGGACAGACCGCGAATAACAGTTTTCTAGTGGGCTCTCTTAAAGGGGAACTGAAACACAGCTGTAACATTCCATATACCTAAATGTATACTATATAAGTATACATTAATGGTGACAGAAGCATATTCAATTATCAGACAAACTGGGAAAACAATATTTTCAGTGCCTAAATCGTCGTCATAGAACACTGCGTATCGCCATCTTTATTCCAAGCCGAGTGGTTTGATTACCTCCTATCTAGCCCATGTAAAATTCTGGGTTTTTTCGGTTGTCTTCGTTATTAGACATTTCTGCGTAAAAACAAAGATATGGTACCTTATTATACACGAAAGGGGTCATATGTGTCAACAAATAATATTGATTTGCATTCGTAATAAAAAGGTGAAATTAAATACCAAAGATTTTTAACCAATGAAAAAATTCGAATCGTCACACTTCCCGAGAGCAGATTTTGACAGGCTTCAAGGGGCGGGCCTACCGAAAGGAAGGTCGGTCCGGACTATTTTTCTGTTGTTTACAAATGTCGGAAGTGTTTTACGTTAGCGAGGAGATACGCTATTTGCTAGTGGTCTTGGATAAATCACAGTAGAAAATGGATCCGACAGAGGAAGCATTTGTAGCACAAGTGAGAGAAGTATCTGTAGCACAAGTGACACACGTAAAGTCATTAATTCTTGCTTAACCCGGCGTGCGAGCCGAGGTGCGAGGCGTCAATTAAACCCCGCCGAGAGTCGGCGAGAAAAGATCGCAATTTTTATGGAATCGAGGATGTTTGATTTTGGGAACAATGTGAATGTGGCATGGTGTTTGTGTGGATACTGCGTCCCAATGTCGACGCACATCGAATTTGTATGTTGTCTGGAGAAAGCTGGGTTGCTCGACCGTGCTGACAGATGCCTGCATGAGCTATGTCAATGACTGACGAAGACATCTGTCAATGACACAATGTTGGGAATATCGGTCTGTTGTCTATGTGCGATTTGCGTGCAGACTCGTTCGTTCGACCAAAGTAGGTAGTAGGTAAGTAATATGTAGTTCAACAGGTATCGACAAATGATTTTGCAATTCAAACCTAAACAGAGCAATTATACTTGTATGGCCACACAATGACACATATTAAATACAAAAATCATTCTATCTTCGAATTCGTAACGTAAATCTTTGTTACAAACTTATTTAATTTTTGACAGGATGTTACATGATGTGTGCATCCTTTTAATATAATTATTTAACTTCCATTTAAAAATGTTAATACAATTTGTTTAATTTATGTAAATAATGTTATTTAGATATGCGTGCTGCCATGCAATTTATAATATAGTCTGAATAATAAATAGATGTGTAATAAGGACATTGTGCATTTCACATGAGAATATTGAATTGGAGTTTTAATGTATTGTATACAGTATATTGGATATGTGCGGGTGTATATGTTATCAAGACCACATCATGACAATCATAAATTCATGTGTTTGCAAAATGCTGTAACAATTTTACATAACAATTATTTCTTTGTGAAATGTTGTGAACATTTTATTAAAGTATTTCACAAACAAATCAACCAATGCGCTGACTTCATGATGTGATATTGATGAATTACACAGTTTTGCCAATTACTAATAATCATTATAAGATAATGATTGTTTACTATAAATCAAATGTCAAAATGTATCGGTTAGCTGCATATCATCACTGCACATGTTCAATGGGATGCTTCCAACAGGCAGCAGGCATAGTATACTAGCCTGGGTTTTTTGCAGGTGCAGAAAAGGGAAATTAGTTATTTTTTGTATACAACAACATTTTCTGTTTCTCATTAGTGTCAGAACTGCTTGAGTCATCATCAGTGATATCGCTGTCATCCGCTACCACAGATTCCGCATCACTGTCTTCAGGATTTTCCTTCTGACTGTTGCAGACAGAATGATCTGAAGATGGAGACAGTGAGACTGGGACATCCGAAGTGTCACCCACATTGACTGGACTGCCATGGTCAGTTGAAGAAGGCATGCAGGACTGCGACGACAACTTTGCATACCCATGGTCATGATGAATATTCAATGGAACAACAATATCATCTGTATTAATTGCTGCATTGATAAAGTATCGCATTGGCGACATGATCACTGGCTCTGTTTGAGTTTGACACTACAAGTTAATGGCTTTGCAATGTGACATCCATACTGCCATGAGGGACAATGTCATCTGGTGCACAGGATCCTTTGAAAGGTGTGCTTGGTATTTGTGAATCCTTCATCTGAAAGAATGATACATATATAAGATGGTATGTATCTTATGTGATATACATATAAATAACAATGTTTTGTCATCTTTTGTTTTCTCATTGCAGTATCTATGTCATAAAAAAACCAGAATAAATTTAAACTTTTAAAAAATTGGCTTTTAAAAAAAAAATTTAATCACACCATTGGAAAGAAGATGTATTAATATTTCCAACGGTATAAAAATTATGGAGATATCTCACACACAGCCCAAGTTATTGGACGCTGAACATGCCTAGGGTAGAAAGTTTCAAACGGAGAAAAACGCATTTGAAGTTGCGGTCACATAAGCACACAGTCGAGTACATTGTCGACCCAAAATCGGCCGTTTTGTTTTAAATTACTCCTTTTGATCATTGAAATAAATTTCCGGGCATTTTCCCTTCAAGAATATCATGCTAACGGGTTTCTGAAATTATTAAAACCCCAAATCCGAGTATTTAGCAATTTTTTGTAGAAACGACCCGATCAATTGTTTTTGGCTAGCGAGAGCGCACTGCCCCGCGCCCAGCTCAAAGGGCCAATCAGGGCCCCGCTGTCAGCTCCTCACGGCGTCTAGTGACTTTTAAATTCACAGATAGGCCTCTCGCATTAAGCGCTGCTATTGGCTTACCCTGACGTCAGTGGGGATTTCTACTACAAGAATCCGAAAGAGGGCGTCCAGGGCTTTCCTGTAGTACCAAATAAGTCCGCCATGCGTTGAGGGAAACCCCAAAGAATGCGACGTGAACTAGTGCGATTTATCGGTTCTGTTTTACGAAATTCATGCGTGAAATGTTACGTAGTGTGTCTAAAAAGGCTATAAAATGTACTAAATAATAATATAAACGATAAATAAGCATTGCCAATTGACAAAAAAGATACCAAAGTATACTTTGGTGACAAAAAGTCAAAATCGTCGAAATTCATCGTTGCATGTTTATGCGGTCTTTTCTCGAAATCAAGTTCGCTGACATACGACTCATTTCGTTAGAACACGTCACAAATAAACTTATAATTGGCATTTCGTAGAGTGTTCAGGATCTAATTTTGTGTAGATGCATCTGTGGATATTGTAACGTACTATGCACGAGAAATCTAAATTTGATTGAATTACAGGCCCCATAGGGTCCCCCAGACTATGTTTCCACAATTGTTAAACAAATCTACTTTTGCATGGCTGTTGCATGTGGTGGTGTCTGAAAAGAAATCTTATTTTTTTGATCTTCTGGGAAAACAAAAATAAAATTTTTTGTTTTTTTGGTTTTTAGAAGTCCCTTGAAATGACCCCCATATCAGTTTTGTGTATTGGGTATCTGCTTTCTGGCTTGTCTGCTACTGCTAGCCAGGGTCACTTCAACTCTGTTTTAATGAAACCAGTGGACAGTGGGCTGAGCAGGGTGTTGTGTTTCAACCGGGGAAACATTCCTTTTAAATGGAACATTACCTTTTCAATGGTGCATTCTGTGCGGATTCCATTATATGACTAACCTTCCTGGCTTATTTTAATTAATATGTATGTGTTCTGAGTCATTCAGACATCATTACAAACAACAAAACCCACCCCTCATAAGCAGCTCACATAAATTACATAGTAAACCAATTATAAAAACCCACTTGCACATATAAGGAAATAAAATGTTTAAGTTAGTTAGGTGCAATCAATGTCCTCCTTGGTTTCCCAAACAGAGACACCTATTTGGCCATAATCAAAGTCATACTTGTATTTTCCAAAAAAAACAAATGTCAGCTTTATTCTAAATACTAATATTTTGTTTTTAATTTAAGAATATTTTTTTCATTGGGGTTTTTTTACATAAGTTTTTTGTGGGTGGGGTTTTACCCAACTGAGTCTTTTCCGAGATATGTAAGTTTTTTTTTTTTGCATTGTATAAGGTTTTCTAAATAAACTTCTTGGCCATTTTCCTAATAAATACTTTTGGGAAGTGATTATGGACACCTTCCAGTTATCAAAACACTAACTGCACTAACTGAACAATCTGATGTCTGCGGTACTATTGAAAGCAGAAAAAGCCTTATTAAAATATAATTTTCCTACTTTATATTCTTATTTTATAGTCTTATTTCGTTATACACAGTAACACTATTCATTTCCGATTCAATATACTAGTCATGCTGGTCGATAATCATTCTCCAACAGCCATTAGTACCAACAAATTTGAAGATTTATTTAAACACTCAAAGTTAGCAACATTTAAAGCTGACCTCTGTTGCAGTGGTTTGTCTTTTCATCATGCCCTAACATATGACTGTGAACTGGTAAGAAATGCAATTTCACTAGAGAGATGATGGGGCTTCTCCAGGCAGTGATTTTTGTATTGGGTATGGATGTTTTTCACTCTTTTCTAGGAAACACAGGGACACTACTAAGATTGTGATCTTATTCCTAATTTGCACTAGGCTGTTAACTGCAATTAGTAACAGCAGTCCTCTGTTGTACTTTGATCATGATGTTTACAACCCTTGCAGGTAACAATGCAGGCTATGGGCCAATGTAAGGTTCCAAATGTTTTTCACACATGTAACTATTAATTTTAATCATGGGATCAGTGATATTACTACCTGCTGTCAGGAGACTATTCCGACCCTCAACTAAAACAAATGTGTGCTTGTTTGTCATTTGCAAAGCAAAACTGCAAATTCTTAAAGGGAGATCCACATTTGGGTACATAATGTTTTTTGGGGGGTAAAAAAACGTTGTCGGTTATTTAGAAATTTATTAATCTGTCAATTTTTAAATATCGGACACTAGGGACTTATTATGTATGTCAAAACAATTGCTTGTAAAAGATTGAAATAAGTTCCATGTGTATTGTATATTTTGACCATGCATATTCTACAGCAATAACAGCAGGGGCATACATGAAGTTATAAAATATTCTACGGATATTTTATGATGACATTTTAAAATGCCTAAATTAAAATACTAAATGTTTCCCAGGTAATATTGCCAATTGACTTGGGTTATGGTGGGCAATGTTTATTGGATAGAAAATTAACATACTTAATAGTGACACTATGTTAAAATGTGATTGATTCTGTAGCATGTTTTATTGTTGTTATACTAAATTTTTTCATAGAAAGTTGTGCGATGCACACATGTACAGATGTTACCAAAAACAAATACAATGATACCATACTCATAATGACAATAATATTTTACTAACCTGCATGGCTGCTTCTCCCGTTTCCTACTTGTCGTTCTGGTCTCTGGCTTCAAAGATAAAATGCATATAAACAGCACATCCTCAGTTTTCATAATTTTCAAAAAACAGTGTCCTCATGAATGGCCAAGATTAATTGTAAGCAAACTAGTGTTCAACAGACAGTATTCATAAGTCAACAGCTATGTCTCCAATTCTCTGCTGTGATGTTAAAACCTTGGGAAAATTTTTTTTCACTTAAATTGTTTGAAAAATGATTTTTCAGGCTTTAAAAATATTTTTTTTTATAAACCACACATATTGTAATTTTTTTCCTTAGTCACATTCACTAACTGAAGTGCAATGGTGCTTGTTTCATATATGTAGATAAAATATTAAGGAAACTGCAATTTGTTTTCCAACAAATGTAATCTTGCCAATAAACCTTTAGAAATGCTAATTTTTTTCTTCCGATATTAGTAATTAATAAAAATTCAATGATGCTTCCTTCAAGTACACATATGAAATAATAATGAAAATGCTATTTTATAAAAACAAATTGTTTTATTGTTTTCCAAACATTCTCCTATTTGATTTTTTACATAAATCACAAGATCATTAAACAAAATTACACTGCTCTGACTGAAAGATTAACAACAGAAAGTTAATCACCTTGTCATAATCTTTAAACAAATTATTTACACATGTTTTCATTCATTTAATATGTGTCATAATTTGTCAACATTACACAAATTACATAATTTGTATATTCAAAACTAAATATTAATTGTCATCAAAGAGTACCCCAGTAACAACATAATAAGTCGTGTAATATAATTTGAAAAAATTGATAAAAATTCATAATCAATTTTTAAAATAATTAATCAATTAAATGTAGCCTAACCAATACACAAACGTGCAAACGATATGCTAAACATATAAAAAAACAATACAAATAAACAATTTAATATAAATTTGCCTTAAAAATGGCAGTAATTTAAATTGTTTGCACAGCCACACCTGCAGCCGTCAGAACCTGTCATCTATAAATTATAATACTATTAATCAAAAACATCCCTGTCACCACGTCGGGGTCCGAGTGCTTTGTATACCACAATGCATTGCGTGCACCGCGCGTACGGGTGAAGAAGGCAAAATGGCGACGTAGTTTGAGACAGGGGCTCCATAAACGGACTTTGTGGCAGTTTGTGCTATCGATTGGCAAGCCATCACTGTGACCACGTTATCGTCCAGACAATTCTTTACACTACTGCATATGAAGCAACTTGAAGCATATTAAATAAGTACCCATAAAACATCGCCAAAGATAGGTCATTTTAACTGCCTAATTACTACAACTTTTTATCGACGGATTACCATGATATTTATATGATCTTTCTTCTTCGTTCCATACTTTTCAAAATGGCCATACTCATTAACATAATCTCGCAAACAATTTTGAAGAAAAAAATGGGGCCTGTCAACGTGATCCAATATGGCCACGGGCGTAAACAATGAAAACCGAAATACGACACCGAGAGGGAAAAAATCATTAATAACACCTTTTAAACACCGCCAAAAAATCAGTTATCGGCGCAGAATCATAGAATGACATTATAGCAACATAAGAAAAATTATACAAGAACAGGTATGTTGCGTGATAATAAATTACGGCCACTAAACTCGGGCCCCTATCTCCCCATGTTGTCAGAAGGGGCGTCAAATTGGTCTGACCTCCCTACCTTGGGCAATTGTTTTTCACTCTACATTGCTCCAGTTCACTCAGCTGCAAAAATGAGTACCTGCATGGCTATAGATAGTGGTGGATATGTGTACGAGTAGCTTTCGCGCATTAATTATAACATATCGCTGGATACTTCCCAGAGAAGTTG